>CAUYLG010061562.1:0-31393 GCA_963573385.1 Cacajao melanocephalus | reverse complement strand
ATGGGAAAAGTACCTAATGCACAATTTTGGTAAGAAAGTTCAGGAGAGACGTGGGGACTATAAGAACAAATAGAAATAGACCAATGGAACAGAACAGAGGCCTCGGAGGAAATGCCACACATCTACAACCATCTGATCTTTGACAAACCTCACAAAAACAAGCAATGGGGAAAGGATTCCCTGTTTAACAAATGGTGTTGGGAAAACTGGCTAGCCATGTGCAGAAAGCTGAAACTGGACCCCTTCCTAATACCTTATACAAATTAACTACAGATAGATTAAAGATTTGAACATAAGACCTAACACCATAAAAACCCTAGAAGAAAATCTAGGCAATACCATTTAGGACATAGGCATAGGCAAGGACTTCATGAATAAAACACCAAAAGCAATGGCTATGAAAGCCAAAATAGACAAATGGGATCTAATTAAAACTCCAGAGCTTCTGCACAGCAAAAGAAACAATCATTAGAGTGAACTGGCAACCAACAGAATGGGAAAAAATTTTTGCAATCTACCCATATGACAAAGGGCTAATATCCAGAATCTACAAAGAACTAAAACAAATTTACAAGAAAAAAAAAAACCCCATCAAAAAGTGGTAAAAGGGTATGAACAAATACTTTTCAAAAGAAGACATTTATGAGGCCAACAAACATATGAAAAAATGCTCGTAATCACCAGTCATTAGAGAAATGCAAATCAAAACCACACTAAGATACCATCTCATACTAGTTAGAATGGGGATCATTTGTGACTGGCTTATTTCGCTTAACATCATCAAGTTTCATTCATGTTGTAGTATGAGTCACAATTTCTTTCATTTTAAAGACTGAATAATATTCTGTCATATAATATATATCACATTTTTTTATCCATTCATTCAACCATGAACACTTAATTGGCTGCCAACTCTTGATATTGTGAGTAATACCGATATAAACTTGAGTGTAAAAATATCTCCTTGAGCTCCTGATTTAAATTATTTGGGGTATGTATCTAGAATTAGAAGTGCTGAATCACATGGTAATTCTATTAATATGAATGTTTTATACTGTTATTAGTGGAATTTTCTCTGCATCGTATTTTGTAATTGGTCCTTGGTGGCATAAAGAAAAATATATTGGATTTTGTATATTTCCTATGTTTTTTTATCAGTAGTTCTCAAGCTTGGATGCATATTAAAGGCATCTGGGAGCTTTAAAAAAAAATTTTTTTTTTAAAGGAGAAATACCTAATGTAGATGACAGGGGCATGGATGCAGTAAGCCACCATGGCATGCGTATACCTATGTAACAATCCTGCACGATCTACACATGTATCCCAGAACTTAAAGTATAATAATAATAAAAAAAAGAAATAGGTAAAGAAAAACTTTAGAATGAAGAAAACAAAAAAAAAGAAAAAATAAAACAGGCTGGGTGCGGTGGCTCACACCTGTAATCTCAGCACTTTGGGAGGCTGACGTGGGTAGATAATGAGGTCAGGAGTTCAAGATCAGCCTGGCCAAGATGGTGAAACACCATCTCAACTAAAAATACAAAAATTAGCCAGGTGTGGTGGTAGGCACCTGAAATCTCAGCTACTTGGGAGGCTGAGGTAGATAACTGCTTGAACCCAGAAGGAGCCACTGTACTCCAGCCTGACAGGGCAAGACTCAGTCTCAAAAAAAATTTAAAAAATAAATAAATAAATAAAACAGAAGTGCCAGGGATGAAAAGCTATTTAAAAAGAGGAATTAGTGCCTTTAGTAAGCTCACTGACAGAGCTGAGGAGACAATCAGGAAACTTCAATGCAAGTCAAAAGAAATTACCTTACCCAAATTACCATAATGAGAAAAAAGACTGGGGAAAAGAACAGAACAATGAATATAGTAGTTGTGAAATAAATATCAAAGTTCTAGTACACATGTAAATGGAAACCCAGAAGAGGTAGAAAGTTCACCTGAAAAAAATTATCAGGCCAGGCGCGGTGGCTCAGACCTGAATCCTAGCACTTTGGGAGGCCGAGGCAGATGGACCACAGGGTCAGGAGCTCAAGACCATCCTGGCCAACATGGTGAAACCCTGTCTCTACTAAAAGCACAAAAACTAGCTGGGAGTGGTGGTATGCACCTGTAGTCCCAGCTACTCGGGAGGCTGAGGCAGGGGAATAGCTTGAACCTGGGAGGCAGAGGCTGCAGTGAGCTGAGATTGCACCACCGCACTCCAGCCTGGCGACAGAGCAAGGCTCCTTCTCAAAAAAAGAAAAAAATAATCACTAAGAGTTTTGCAAAATTAATGAAAGACACAAAGCAACAGATTTAAAAATTCAGAGAAAACCAACAAGGATAAATACCAAAAGCAACAGGAATAACAACTAACCATTTCATTTTCAGAATACTAAAAACCAAAGTATAAAAAAAGAAAAAAACGAAAAAAATTAAATGCAGGCAGAAAACAACAACAACAAACATATCCATACAGGAAGACGAGGATATAAAAAGATTCTTTTAAATTACAGCACACTAATAATCATCAGAAACCATGAAAGAAGACAGAAGAAAAAGAAGAAAAAAAGAAATGGAGTAAACTTTCAAAATTCCAAAAGAAAACAATTCCCAAAAACCTGCCCATTGAGAATTCCACAGCAGATGAAACATCTTTCAAAATAAAGAATACAAACAAAATTTGAAAGTATTTATTGCAAGGAGACCAGTAAAACAAGAAAAGTTAAAAGAAATTTTTAAGAGAGAAAGAATATGATACTAGATATTCACTTAGATCTACATTAAAATATAGATGAGGAAAACTGGAAATGAAATAAATGTAAAAAACATTCTTACTTTCAATAACCAGGAAAAGCAACTGATTATCAAAAGCAGTGATCAGCAAACTATGACCCACAGGCCAAACCTTGCCTTTTGCAGGACAATTCATCTATATGTTTGTTTATCTATTGATTATGGCCATTTTCACATGACAAGGAGAGAGCTGAGTGTGGTATGCAAAGAAAGTGAGGGACTCACAAAATCAAAAATATGTACTAGGTGGTCCTTTAGAGAAATGCTTTCCAACCTCTGATCTACAGCAACAATAGTAAAATATCATGTCTTATCTGATAGAATTATGACAATAGCAAAGTATGGGTGGGACACATTGGGAATATCAGTGATGAAGATCTTACATTATACACGAAGCATGTATCATTTGCAAGTAGAGTGTGATTATATAAAGATATATTTGGAGAATTCTGAGTTAACAACAAAAAAGAAAAAAGTTATAAATAATAAGTAAATACTGCAGACTAAATGTTATCATAAAAATTGTTCAACTAGTGGAAAAGAAAACAGAAAAAAAGAAAAAAAGGAAACAAAGAATAAAACATGAAGCTGTCAACAAGATGGTAGATTTAATCAATCCAACCATATCAATAATCATATTAGGTACAAATAGTCTAATGGCACCAAGTTAAAATATAATTTTCATGTTATATTAAAAAAAGGAGAATCCAACCATATGCAATGTACAAGAAAACCACTTTAAAGACATAGATAAAATAAAAGAATGAAAAAAGATATACCTAGCAAACACCATATCAAGGAAAACTAGACAGTTATATTAATGTCAAAGCAGACTTCAGAACAAATAAAATTACCAGAAATAAACGGGAATATTACATAGTAAAAAAGTAGTCAATTATCCAAAAATCATAACAATCCTAAATGTTTAATGCATCTAACAAAAGATCTTTGCAACACATGAAGAAAAAACTGACAGATCTGAAGAGAGAAAGACATATTCACAAATTTCTTTGGACTCTTCAACATTTCTTTACCAGTAGACAGTAAACAAGTAGACAGAAAACCTTCAAGGACAGAGAAGATCTCAGTAATATTAGGAAGAACTTAAACCAACTCAAATTTATAAAGTATTTCATTCAACAACAGCAGAGTACAAATGCTTTTCTAGGGAAAATCAATCAAACCAAAGGTGGGCATCTATAGCTATATGAAAGCTTTATGGAATATCACCAATCCATAGTCATAAATGTAAACTTTAAGCTTAATGCAAATAGTTATTATAAAAGTAAAATTTATGACATTTGATGTTATTAAGTACATTTAAACATTATGCAACTAATTCATCTCACTGTAACTTCTACTTTTATGTACACATTTTTTTAAGGCAGAAAATTCAGAAATAAGAATTGTAACCTTATTAAACAAATATTTCACACTTTCAGGAACTATTCTAATGCTGACATCCATCTGGTGTTTGTGAAACAAGAATGATGAAAACAAAGGAAGAACTTGCTCATCTTTATGTCCCCAGAATCTAGCACAAACTTGGAAAGTCATGGAAAGTCAACCAATATTAAGTGCTAAACTGAAAGAAAGGGAAGATAATTTTAAAGTCATAGAGTACATTATGTTTTGCTAAATGCAGCAGTTCTCTATTTTGCCATAACAAATTAATACAAATTTAGTTGCTTAAAACAATGTAAATTTATTATCTTACAGTTTTGCATGTCAGAAGTGATGACATGTGTCTTAATATGCCAAGATCAAGGCCAGGTGTTGGACTGGATGCCATCTCTTTCTGGAGGCTCTAGGAAAGAATCCCTTTCCTTGACATTCAAGCTTGTAGAGGCTACCACATTCTTTGGCTCATGAACTTCTTGTTCTATCTTCAAAGACAGCAACAATGGGTTGAGTCTCTCATTGCATCCCTTTGACTCTCTTTTCCCTCTTCTTCTATTTTTAAGGACTTATGTCACTAGACTATCTGTACCCAAATAATGAAGGATAATATTATCTCAAGGTCAGATGATTAGCAACCTTTTGCACCTGCAACCCTAATTCTCTTTTTCCACATAATATATTCACAGATTGTGGAAATTCGGATGTGGACACCTTGGAGGCCATTTTCTGACTAGTCTACTGAGGTTTAGAAAACTCTATAAAATAAGAAGGTATTCATCTGGTATTTTTAGATTTGTAATATAGCAATACAAGAGGATAGAATACATGATACACAATATTTTACTTAAAAGACTTGAAAAGGATACAAATCTATCACATGCTATTATAATGTATCTGATACATTATAATGATAACTAGATTTTAAACATAACATTACTAGTTTAATTTTATCATTCTTTTCAATGAAGGGTTGAGCCATTAGGATTTATGCACACCACATTTCTAATTGTAAAAGCAGAAAATCATCCAACTTGTACTCTTTGATACAACAGTATAATTACTTCACACAACAATTAAATTTAAGATAAAAAGAAGGCCATTTATATCAAAGGAAAAATATGAATGTTAAACATGTAGTCAAAGCATAGTCAACCATATAACAATTTAAACAGCCTTTATTTACTATCTTCTTCAACTCAAAGAATGCCAGAGTCAGCATGCCAGCTCCCTGGATTAAAGTAGGGTTCTCAATCAGTATTCCAACAGTCAAATTATTTTTTGCCTGCTAACAATAAGTATAATTCAATATTTAACTCATTAAGAAAGTATTTATTTATAAATTGATTATGTCACTTTTATTATCAAGGTTTCTTTTTAATTTTGTCTAGGAGAAAAATACATTATAAAGTAAAATATTTCTATCAGTACTGAAGCTGTTAACATTTAAAATCAAAATGACTGTATTATTGTCAATGTTTAGAATTAATGTTCATATATATGATATAATAGTAAAATATTATACAGGGGAAAACGTCTTTATAAATATGAGATCGGCACAAACATGTTAACTGAAACTTTTCTTCTTGACTACAAACTATCCCAAACATAGTATAACACAAATATTATTTATATCTAAAATGTATATTTACTATAAATATGATTTATATATGTATATATATTATAAATATATATAATAGTTATATTTATATTGGAGGGGGAAAAACCCTCATTATGTACTATTCAATTTGCAAATGAAAATTAAAACTTTAAATCACAACCATTTTCTCTGTCAATCTAGCTTAGCTTTTTAGCCATATCAAGGCAGTCTTGAAATAATAATGAAGACTTAAATGTTATATAAATATTTTGTAAAAAACAGAAAAAAATCATTTGAAAAGATTCTTCCAATTAGAAAATAGAGACAGACACACACATACACACTGACCACATAGAAATCAATGCTATCTTAACTGCCCAAGCCCATTTTATGTCATAATACAGATAGAACATAGAAATTAAAGCTCTAAGTATACTAGAAAGTTAAATTTTATAACTACTGGAAAAAAGTTAGTCCATACAAGGAAAACAAGATATCCTGCACATGTCTGATATAGATTTACAGAATTCTACAGTGTTCTGTTCATCAAAGATTCTTGTGTTTCTCTCTATATGCAGCAGCTCCACGGTGAATTTATGCCTTCATGTAGAGCTAGAAAAATGTAAGAATACCCAATTTCTTCTTCTAGCTCTACTGGTAGGGGCACTAAGAAGATAAATAAAGCAGAAACTGGAAGGTTTTACAAAGAGTATACTAACAAACTGAAGAATTTTGAGGCACCAAGTTATGTTTTTTCTATAATTCACCTGTGAGACAATATAACTATCTAAATATACAGATAATTGGAGTGTCAGAAGGAAAGGGAATAGAAAGGTCAGAAGAGGTGGGAACAATAATAAGAATCAGTTAATTTAAAGGGGTGTATTGTAAAAAGCTACATAGTTATAAAATAAATAAAATGAATAAACATAAGCCAGAAGAAAATATAAAATGGAATAATACACATATATAATGTAAGAGAAGGAAGAAAGAGGAAAAAAAGAAACATAGTTGGAACAAACGGAAAATAAACAGAAAAATGGCAGATTTAAAATCATATCATTATTACATTAAACATAAATGAAAATAAACAGATATTAAGAAAGAAGAGACTGTCAGAATAATTTTAAACAGAAAAGCAAGACCAAATTATGTGCTACATGCCTAAAATTTGAAACAGCCCCAATATCTATCAACAGGTGAATGTAAAAGCAAATTTGCTAAAATCATATAATAGAATACTACTCATTAATAAAAATAACTAAGCTATTGATAGTTAAGTACATTTCAAAATATTGTGCTGAGCAAAAGACAGATCCATTTCTGGATCTGATAGAAATCAGATCTGATAGAAATCAGATCCAGCTGATATGTATACAATTTTCAGCAGTTGGGGAGAAGGTGGGCCTGAATAAAGGAATCATGATGAAACTTTTTGGGCTATAAAAATATTTTACTTCTTGATTGGGGCAGTATTCATAGAGGTTTATACCTTTGAGAAACATCAATGAGCTGTAAACTTAAAGTGCGAAATTCATTGTATTTAATGTAAATCATAATTTAATAAAATTGAGAAAGTGAATTTAATTAGAGATCAACAATATCCAGAAATGGTCCAAAATTTAAAAATTAAACAATATACATTAAGGCATTAAGGACAGTGTTAAAAGGTGGTTGCCTGGATGTTTAATATATACAGTTTAATTTGGAAGTTTGAGCTTAACACTATAATTAATAATAATTTGAAAACTGATTAGCAATTTAAAGTTACACAAAAAATTTATATGCATATATACAGAGACACACACACACACACACATCATAATTACCAATTGACGCTGAGCGCATTTGTCTCATATGAGTTTCTATGACAGAAGGATCCCGAGAACTGTAAATTCCCAATTCAGGATAAAAGCTGGAGCCAATGTCATCTGGAGGGTTGTGTCTCCCTTGAGGATAATTCTTGGCTATTCTAGGGTCCCAATGCTCCAACACTGGATGATTCCAATGTATATATTTACCGTCAAATTGTGGATTTCCATACCAACTGTAATAAAATACATGTAGATAATAATTCAGAGGTGGTAGTTCTTCCAAATTAAGTTCAGAGGCTTTGGAAGGTTTCATAGTGATTTCAACACTTTTTAAATTCTTGGTATTTGTTTCACTGTTGATTCTGTCACTCTTTTGGAAATCAAAACTTTTCCCCAAATGAATAGTTCGTTGATGAAGTTCCGGAAGAAGGTCAAGTCCAAAAGGAGCTCCAAATGTAGCTGTATTTGGTCTCAGCATTTTTAAACCCATCATCAGAGAGAAAATAAATAGAATAAAAAGTGCCAAAATGACGCAAGTCCTTCTCCGAAACTTTGCCATGATGACATACTTTAAACTCCAAAATAGTAAGTGTTTTGCTGCAATTTATTGAAAAAAAGGTAATTAGTGTTATCAACAATATTTTCTAATGTATTCAACATGAAAAGTAAAATCTATAAATTTTATGATGTTGAATAATTAAAACTGATTTCATAATATATTGGTAAAATCAAGGAAGCACAGTATGACATTAATTATATCGTCATATATCAATGTCTACAAAGAGAGTCTATGGCTAGAATAAATGACAATATTCATTTGGATATATCACCATGTGTATGCCAACTACATTTAGTCAGACGAACCCTTAAGAAATTGTATTTAAGATATTAAAATATGGTTTTCATTACTTGAACAGATTACATGTATACTGAATGTAGAAAGGGAATATTCTATGTATATTAACTAAAATTTTCTTTTAAAAAATCATTTTTTTATTGTAGAGACAGGGCTCTCTATGTTGACCAGGCTGCTCTTGAACTCTTGGGCTCAAGTGATGCTCCTGTCTCAGCCTCTCACATTACTGGGATTACAGGTATGAGTCACTACATCCCTGGCCTGAACTAAAATCTTCTAAATCTAAGTGTAAAATTTACAAATCACAGTTAATAAAAAGGAAATACTTATGAGTGTATAAAAATCCATCATTAAACAGATTTTCCAAAATTATTTTAACTAGGATAACAATTTCATAAAAGGGAAAATTACTCATTTTAAACAACATTTTGAAGTAAAACAGAATCAGACAACATTTTTCTAAATGACAGTACAGACAAAAGAAAACCACCAGTTAGATACTCCCAATTTTTAAAAAAAATTCATTAGGCTGGGGATGGTGGCTCACGCCTGTAATCCTAGCACTTTGGGAGGCCCCACACCTAAAAATTTTTTTTTTTATTTAGCCACGCATGGTGGTGTGTGCCTGTGTTCCCAGCTATTCAAGGATTTCTTCAGCGTAGGAGGTCAAGGCTGCAGTGAGCCATGATTGTGCCACCGCACTCCAGCCTGGGTGATAGAGCAAGAAAATATCTCAAAACATAAAAAATTAATTTATGACTGAAAATCTTACTGAAAAGAAGTTACAAACAGTAACTTACAACTTCTAAAATGGTATTATATGTGTTTTTGTTTTAGTAAGTATGTCTATGGACATATATTAATGCAGTGCTTCTTGGCTGATTAAGAAAAGACATTATCAGTATATATATATATATATATATATATATGAGTATATTATATAAGTAGACATACATCTTATGAATGAAATATTCAAATATTTTATATACAAATTTCTTATTAGAAAGGTATTTGGCACAATGCTGACATTAACTGATTTATAAAATATGAGTTTCTATGATATATCATGTGCTGTTATTCTAGAGAATTAAGTTAAAATTGACTAACTCTAATAAAAAAGTCAGACAAGCAAAACTTCCTACAAACTGCTGCTTCTACTATATGTGTATTTAAGAAACACTAAACTAACCAAGTATATTTCTTTTACAGCTAAAATCATAAGAATTATTTTTAAGGTCAATCTTGTTTAAGTGTGAATAGTGAATAATATAAATGTAAAGAATAATATAAAGGATAGTATAAAAGACGTCTAATTTAAAACATATAAAGTAAACATTCAAAAAGAAATCTGCCAGCTTAAAAGCTCCTTTCCACTTCTTGCATTCCCTCTGAATCACCGGTCCTGCTCTTCTCCCTGCCTAAGGGCAACTGATTGACTTTCGTGTTTATGATTATGCCTCATCTTTCTTTATAGTTTTCCCTCCACACAAGCATATCTAACTAAAGTTAATTGTGTTTTGTCTGTTTCAAACTTTAAGTAAATACGGTGTGTGTGCATATATATATATACACACACACCCACACACATTATGAACACATGTATATGTATTATATAAATATACAATATGTATACTGTGTATATATATCAAGCATGCAGGTACATATACCTGTGTATGTGTATATGTACACACGCACATACATGTGTGTATTCACATATTAAGCATTTTACATTATATATGGATACATACATGTCATACATATATTTACATATAAGTATCTATGATTATATATACATAATTACCTGTATTTAAAATTTATAAAACTCTTGGGAAACAATATTGATTACTAAACCTTTTCTGACACTTTACCTCGTATCCTAATTCTTCCCCATCCCTGCATTCTATCACATCAGTTTCCTCCTTCTCTAATAAAAAGCTATGTAAATGAACTTTTAGTAAAGGAATTGCTAGACGGGTCTGGAGATTTTTTTTTTTAGTAATTATATACATATTGGCAAAATGTTCCTCCAGAATATATCTAATTAATTAAAAATGGGGACATAATAACAGTGGAAAAACTACCAAAACACCAATTTATAGTGAGCAAAACTGACTTTATCAGTCAATTTTGGGTAAATAAGTATGACTATTAATCTCCAGAGAAGCTGTACTGAGAAAAACACAGAATCACTGCTGTGGTATTCCTGTTAAAAATTAATCCAGAACTAATCATGAGGAAGCATCAGACAATATATTAAAAGAGGATACACACACACATACACACAAATACACACATATTCATATATATATGCACACCACATACATACACTATACATATGCTTACATACAATGCAATATATAATAAGTAAGGGGGTGTGTGTGTGTATAATGGTAAGCAAATGTAGTAAAATATTACCATTTGGTGAATGTGCAGGAAAAACATACAGAAAAAGTTTCTGCTATTTATCCCAGCAGTAAATTGAAGGATATGAGCTGTTAACATACCTGCTTATTTCTGGAAACAGCCAAGTCATAAAGTCTTTCAGACTCTGCACTACATGACTCTAGGAAGTGAAATTTCTACATTTGAGTTGTGGCAGTCCTGTTGCACTAATAGATATAAAAGGATGATACAACCATTTTGGCATGCAACTGTAATTTGTTGTCCTGAAATTTTCAAATTATTGACATCACAATAAACACTTCCCTTTGCTTAAAGAAAGGGAGAATTTTGATGAGATATGAAGCAAAAATAGTATTTTGGATGTAATATCATATCAACTATATTAAAGATACACACAGAAGGAAATATACTTTAACATGTAAAATAGTTATGTCTGGGTGAGACAGCGATACTTTCTTACTCTGTTGTCTAAAACTAGAACATAGTACTTCATAAGGAAGAAGTTTAGGTAGGAATTCTATAAGCAAAAAATCAATGGTAATGAATGTTGCAAGAGTTACAGAGAAAGGAGAAACAACTAACAGATTTAGAAATTAATAAGGCATTGATTTTTGAAATGTTGACTTCAGCTGTATGGTGAGATGCATTAAAGATCAAGATATATAATAAAAAGAACATTGGTCTTGAAATCTGAAGATGTAAATTCAAATCAGTCATGCTGACTTAGTTGCGTGATCCCGGGAAGTCACTTAGTCTTTTCTTAAAAAAGAGGGTATCTGTTTTGCCTAACGACAAAACTGTTCTGTGAATCATGCAAGACAAATTGAAAGAGTAATGTTTTAATCAACCAGTAAATACTAATGAATTTATAAATAAATGAAAAGTGAAGAAACATAGGAAACAATGGAAACTTTAAACATTTTCTTAGGTTCATTTTCTGGATCTACACATGAATACAAAGCACAAAATGTTCATTTA
Organism: Cacajao melanocephalus; assembly: GCA_963573385.1. Classification (NCBI taxonomy): domain Eukaryota; kingdom Metazoa; phylum Chordata; class Mammalia; order Primates; family Pitheciidae; genus Cacajao; species Cacajao melanocephalus. The sequence continues at coordinate 19,561 of CAUYLG010061562.1, read as the reverse complement.
TGGAAGCTGCTTTTTTTCTCTCTATCTCTCTCTTGTCTATAAATGTAATTTCTTAAGCTGATCCCTCTGTCTTCTCATTTTACATTACTTCACTGATTCAGTTAAAATGTGTGTTTATCACATCATTACAGATGACACACAAGCTCAATTTTAAGAGAGGATCTACTGGCTTTGGCTTAACCTCTGTATCCAAATTAAGTCATCTTAACCTAAATAAACATAGATGGACATGGAGATTAAAAATATGAGCTCTGCAGGTCAAATGCCTGAGTTCAAATTCCAGGTGTGCCATTTTTTAGTTATCTGACCTACAAAACTGACCTGATCTTTCTGAGTTCCTTTCCTCACCTATAAAATGAGTTATAACTCCACTCATATTTTTGTGAGGATGAAATTAGTTAATATTGTAAAACTCTCAGAAACCTGTGGCTTAGCATAAGACTAAATAAATGTGAGCAATTGTTTAGGATGATGATTAAATATGGTTGTCTGGCAAGCAATTAAAATGTAAAACATTTTATTCTAAGTGCCTATTTTCTCTAAATGACCAACTATTGAAATATCAGTCACCTTCAAGTCAAAGGTGAAATGCTGCCTCTTCTTGATACCTCTCCTGATTCCACAGTGAAAAGTACTTACTCCTCATATATGTTATTGTTAACAGTATTTACTTTTTAAATTGTCATTTCTTATGGATTATATCATGCTAACATTTATATCCCCTCCTAGACTGCTCCTCAAGTTTCAGAAACGAAGTCTTTATCTTCCCATTCTAGTAGAGTATAACATATCTTCCACATAGTGTTCATTAAGTGTTCAGCTTAAAAACGTGAATTTCTGGCTCTTTGGTGTTTGGTTTTTGGGCAGTATATACATGTGTATGTGTATATATACACATTTTTTTTGTGTATACGCACATATATATAGAGAGAGACTACTGACAGTAAACACAGTTGATAAGTTTACAGTGTATACTGAACATATTATATAGAATCATAAAGATCCAATAATTTTAAAAATCCAATTTAATAGAAAAAATCACCTTCAACACTGCAAAACCACAGTGACCCTTGAGATCCCTAAAATATCTGATCTTGCAGGAAAGGGGTAGTGGAACTAATTTAGCTTCAAAAAAAGAAAAGTTTTATAAGTCACTAAAAAGAAAAAATTGCAAGTTAATTGCAGATGTATGTTTCCAAAACAGGAACCTACTCAAAGTATTGGCTACTGAAAATCTGTTTTCTCCTCAAAAGCCTTTTTACATTACTCATACACAATAGGTTCTTTTGAAGCTATAGCTTCTATTTTGTGAGTTTTGTGCTTTTAATCCTTTGAAATGCTAACTGATTTGAAGTTTAGTGAATTTTAATAAAAAATTATTGGACATATCCAGCTAGCTAAGAGATTCAGAAGCAGGGTGGTATGAGTTAGTATTTCAAAAATTATTTGCTGTTATCATGTAACTCAGAAAAGCCAAAAATACTGCCCCTTTTAAATACTATTAATAAATTAAATCACACAGGCTTATGGTGCTTTTTTTTTTTTTAATATTTTCTTCTAAATTTATTCTGTGTGAAGCCACCAGAGATAAATAGAACCCAATACTAAAAGACACATCTGCAACTTTCAAAATCAGTTTCTGTACCAAGGCTTCCTTGCCCAGGTCAGTTTTACTGTAAATACTTGTACCCTCTGGTTAACAGAAATTCAGTTAGGTATAGTTTCATCCTTCCATTCTAATTTTCACAACAACCTATGAAGTAGAATTTTTAACCCCATTATACAGATGATGAAACTGAGCAGCTGGTAAATTTCAAAATCTCTAGGCCAGCAAATGGCCAAGCAACCAGGCTGAGGTTAATCACTTAGAAAGGAACAGATCAAGTCTGGCTCAAGAACTCAAGTTCTCATCCTCATGCTATTCTACCTTCCTTTAAGGTATCAGACAAATCAAATTTAAAGGATATATCACAGTTATTTTTGTGACGTAAGATGAAAGTTGCTGCTATATGGTTATGTTTTCAATTAAAGATTATGTACTTAATAAACAGTGATTGTTACCTACTTCATAAACTGTAGCCCAATCGTAATCTAAAGACAGCTGATTCTATTTTTCTGATCATAAATTCATTATTTATCACACGAATAACAGCAACAGCTCTGGAAATGGTGTTTTAATTGCTTGTTGTTGTTGTTGTTTTAGAGGGTGTTTTTCTGCACTGAGCCTGAAAATCCACAAATTCACAGCACTCTGGTTTTTTCAGGAGAGATACAAAGATGTGTTGTCATGAAAGTGATCTGCAAGTAGTGTGACACAGTGGCACCAATATCTAGGTTTTACTTTATATTTTTCAAACTACTGCCTCAATACTTTAACGCGAAGAGCCTATTCCCATTTTTCTTATTTTCAAATTCATAATCAACATTATCCTCCCCCCCTGTTGTTTCATAGCACTTCCACACTTTCCCCTGACACTTATCCGTAGGGTCTTGCAACAATAAAACGAAATAGCTATAACTGCCTGTACTTCAAGTTGCTTCTTTGGAAAACGGAACAACAAAATCACTAATCCAGCACTGTTGCATCCCGAGCCTTTACTAGTAAAGGGTAAGAGTCTAAGATGACAGTGCCAAACACGTTAACAGGTGAACGGAAAAAGCATGTCCAGTGGCCTCCTCCTGATGCCCCAGAGGCGCTGAGACAGGCGACAGCTACCCTTCCTCTGCACCCTGAGCCCAGCAGGCCTCCGTCCTTCCACTCTCCCGGTCTGCTCAAGGCCCAGGGGCAGTCTGGGGGCACAAGGAGAAGGTGCTGAAAAAGGATTCCATCTGTCCCGAAATTTCCAACTTGCCGGGAGACAAGGAAAAACAGAGGCGACAGGAGGTTCCGTCCCAAAGAGAAAGCAGCAAGGAGGCCGGTGGGATGAGTGATAAAGCAGTAAAACTAACTAACGCAGACTAACACAGGGCTATAAGTCACAGCGTTAGCTGATCTGGGGTCTCTAGGCTCGCCGCTCGGCGTCGGCGGCTGCCTGCTAGAGGGACGCCGGGTCAAAGGGCACTAGCAGGAAAGCGGCCACCAGATTGGCTGGCGGGAGAGCGCGCAGGCGCCCGCGGTGGACCTCGTGCCTGCCGCAGCCGCCTCGGTGGGCCCGAATCCTGCAGCTACTCACCTGGGTCGTGGAATCGGCTTCCTGCAGGGATTTCGGCCAGCGGAGAGGTTGAGACTCAGAACACCAAGCCGACGGCCGCCGCGCCGCGAGCCCAGCCAGCCCCGCCTCCCGAAGGCGCGCGCAGGGCGTTCGGGGACCCCCTCCAGGGCGGGAAGGGCGGGGGCGGGGTCACGGAGTGGGCGGGGCTCGGCGTCTCCCGGTGCCTCCATTCGTGCGTCTGGGACGCCGAGGGCGGGAGGGGCGCGGATGAAAGAATTGCGTTTGAGGCGTTCTGAGAGGGAAAAGACGTGGATTGGAGTCAGAGTGCACTCCCTTCCTATTTCTGCAAGTAGAACTCACTGCCTTAAAAACGGTCTGTTGGGAGGCTGTAACTTACGGAGGATGTATTTTTGTTTGTTTTTATGTGAAACGTTCAAAAATTGCTTTTAACCCGAGTACACTGGTTTTCAAATTTTTTAACATGAGGAACTGCTTTGATTTTTTTAAGAACAGAACTTGAAAACCCAAGGTAGGCACATGCAGATGGCGTTTTTAATTTGCGAATGTATTCTGTGAAATTACATAGGTACTGAAATACTAGAAATAATTGAGGAGAAGTCAGATGTGAAGAGCAAGAACTTTTGAAATAGGATTACAACTGAAGGTTTCCATCTTACGTTAGTTTTATAAAACAAGAAAATACTATATTTTGTTTGGTTACAATAGTAACAGGAAATCCTTAGTCGAGCTAGAACATGCTGATGTGAACAGTTTTGTAAGAGCTCTCCTTAAAACTTCACTGGAATTTTTACACCAATTTTAATTGGAAAGTATACGTATGATCTCATGTGTATATCTTAAAGAAGAAAAATGAAAACTGCCCAGGTACCCACTTCAGAGCTTAAGAAAAAACAAAACAAAACAAAACTATTTTAAGGCTTCTAGAAAGGCCTCTCTAAAAGCATCTTCTTTTTTCCCTTCACCATTATGCTGAATTTTATGTTACTCATTCCCTTGCATTTCTGAAAATAGTTATATATGTACAATTCCCTAAAAATACAATTTTCCTGGTTTTGTATGTGAATCATTTTTTCCCTTTTTTTCGCTACCCATTTAGGTTTTGAGAGTTTTTGTGATTCTTCTATATAGAAGTCCATTTCCCATTAACTAGACTGGCACATCATTATCCTTAACATGTGCTGTTACCAGAGTTTTAAGTTTTTGCTGGCAAGAGCATCTTATTGCTCTTTTAATTTGTGTTTTCCCCTTTGCTAAAGTCTGTTCTTAATTTTGTCTCTTTTTTTATTAAATTGCTTGCTTTTGAAAATTTGTAAATTTTTTTTCTAGTTTAATTCTCTCTTGCAAGTTACATATGTTGCAAATGTCTTCTCTTAGTTTATGGACTGTCTTTTCAGTTTTTATGATGCTTCTTGATGGTCAAAAGCTTTCTATTTCAGTGTACAGCTTTTTGAATTTAATAATCTTTTACATCATAATTTTATGCTTTTTGCTTTCTTGCTTACAAGATTCTTCCCAACATAAGATGATAAACTGTTCTCTTTCTTCTACAAGTTTAAAAGTTCAATTATAAAAATTTTAGACACAGAAAAGGACAAATAATAACATAATAAACACCTATGCACTCAACTCTATGTATTGCAACGTTTTGCAAGCCCCTCCTGCTAATGGTTCTTCTCTAAAATTACCTTAACTATTCTTGGCTCCTCACTCTTTCATTTAAATTTTAGGATGAGCCAGCCAAGATCCATTAAATTAATTGGATTTTAATTGGGCATTATATGGAACTTGAAAATTGAATTTAGAGATTATTTTAGTGAAATGTCTTCTTATCTATGAATATGGTATGGTTATTTTATTCAGGTACTTTATGTGCTATTATGCTTTGTAATTTATTGAATATCTTTCATTATATTGCCTCCTAGTTTTATTACTAAAATTTCAGATCTCTCTCTTTAAACTATGTTTTCTAATTGTTTAGTAATATTGTATTAAGAGAGAATCAATTTCTGTATATTGGTACCATCTCCAGATGCTTTGCTGAATTTTTTTGTTTGCTTTATTTCCTTGTTACATCTTTGGATGCCCTATGTAGGTAATCATATTACTTGTGAATAAGAATAATTCTTTCTTTCTTTTTCTATTTTCAAACTACTTACTCAGTTTTTTCTTTTATTTATTAAGAGATCATCCAATACAATGTTTAATGGAAGTACTAATGGCATTCTTGTCCCATTTCTCACGTTACTGCAATACTGCTAAAGTTTTATAAAGAAGTACAATGTTTGCTGTGGGTTTTTGGTAAATACTTTATCAAGATTATTAAGTGTTCTGTTTTCAGTTCATAACGTTTGTTGTTTGCTTTTTTTTAACCATGAGTGATAGTTTAATTTACTAAATGCTTTTTCTGCATCTACTGAGATAATCATTGTTTCCTATTCTAATATATTTATGAGAATGATTAATACATTTTCTGATATTGAAGAAGAGGGAGAGAATTTATTTTATAAATGTTAATAGATGCTCACTTGCTTAAAAACTGGGTACTTTATGATTGCCAGTGTAATAAATTAGGACAAGTAGATTCCCGTTGCCTCACCCTCTGTATATGTCAGATTCATTACACAATAGTGTTTATAAACTGGATTAGAATTGCTGCTAGTGCCCCATCTTGTAACTCTTACTGCTTGCCTGTCCCCTGCTATTGTCAGAGAATGTTGAGATGGCAGTAATAGAAATAAGGTTATTAATATTCTTTTTTTTTTCACATCACTTTTTTTCACAAAGTGTTTTACGTAGTTTTTTTTTTTTTTTTTTAACTCAACATCACTGGAAAGTAAGGAAACAATGTTTTGTTGTAATTATCACATAGGTAGTGTTTTTACATTCTGAGTCTTGATTTTATTTTCAAATATGGGATGGCCTTAATAACTGCCATATCCAATTGTTTCTCTCTCATATATACATATATTTTTAATTAGTTGAATAATTTTCTGAATGTAAACAATGTAGAATTTAGTAAATTAATAAGTACTGATGGGAAAGGTCCCCAAGATAAATGATCAAGGGATTAGTATGTTAATACTTACAGGAGAAGTTCATATTATATTAATATAAATTTTAAATATATATGTGCATGTATGACATATAAAAATATCTGAAAAGATATATACATTGTTACCTATAGTGATATAAGGGAAGGAGAATGAAGAAGCATTTTCTTTTTTACTCTCTGTAGTGCTATTTTTTTTAATATAAGCCCATATTTATGTATTTTTAATTAAAAACACAGCACCAGAAGAATATGCCATTCATCTAATAGATGGTTTCTTGGAAAGAAAAAGGGCTGCATATAAATTCATTTGTATAGTAAATAGACATTTTAAATGTGTTGAATCAGGGGTAATCAGTCACTGAGAGTCCAAAGACAAAAATGATCCAAAGAAGAAAGAATAGAAAAAAAAATCCACTTTTTTTTTTCTTTTTTGTCAAATTCTTGTCAGGAAGGATTCTAACACAAACTAATGGTAGACTTTAGCTTCACCTAATTAGCATTTATTAAAATCATAGTCCCCATCCCACAAAATCTTTGAGGTTAATCCTATCTTGCTACTACTAGAAAAGCAGCAGTCATTGATTTTACCTTTTAGTGTCAGCATGAAGAGTCTTATTTGTATTTCTCAGACCTAGGCCAGCAGTTATACCTTCAGACATCTTTTTTTGCATGTATTTCAGTGGCCTCTATTGTTTGTCTCCTGATTATTTCACGTCTAGTTTTCCCCTGTTCTATAGCATTTCTTAGCCATATGCCATTTTGTACCTTTGCTTATTACTCCTCTCACTGAAGATGAGAAATCAATTTCTGTCCATATTCTCTCTACTTACATTAAGCAGAGTTATTTTTTCTAAGTAATAGAAATCGAATCTGGCAAACCTAAAAATAAACAGACTATGCAAAAAGTTATAGAGCTTAGCATGAAGATGAAGGCTAGTATATTAGGTAATGGCAATGGATAGGAACCAAGAGGGGCTAGGAAATTGGGAACACAGCCTCATATAACAGCACAGATTAGGGCACTGCTGCTTTCAGTGTGTCACTGAACTCAATGCTGCTGAAACCATTATGAGTGACTTCTCAACTCTGCCTGTGTTATCTGCCTCATTGCTTCAAGGTTCAAATTTTGGATTGAGATAATTTGATTAGCTTACCCTAGGCTGTATGTCTGTTTCTCCGTAGTCTCCTTGAAGTAGAGCCCAGAAATTTTGGCTTCTTTAATGGGAAATTGGGCACGAAACACACAATATGTTATTTTTCCAAAACCTGAAGGATTTTTAGATTCTAAGAAGTAACAAAATAAAATAAAATAAATTCCCAGACAATAGTCCAACTATCCATCACAGTTGCTTCACTGTCCATATAAATTCTACTTTCTCCCTTGCTGTTCTATACTTACTGATTGTTTTATTCTTTTAATCCCTGTTACATTTATAGGGAGTGAAATGAAACAACAATAATTTCTTTATTAACTAAGTTGTTCTGTTCTTTTTATCATATCTTGCATCTGTGAATGTGTAACTAGGGTATCCCTTGACGCAGTTTCGGATGCAAAAAATGTAACTCCAAGAAGTGCCTTGAGTAAAACACAAGCTTCCACCAGTTTATAGCAGCAGGTAATTCAGAGAGCCAAACTTTCATTGTTCCTCCTAAGGCTCTGATCCTTTCACTATACCTACCAGCATCCTGATAGCAAGGAATCCATTCTAACTCTATCTCACATAAATTCACGAACTATGATAGACCAAAGAAAAAGCTTGCCTTGATTGGTCAGGATTAAAATTCACTGGCCTCAGAGTAGTCACAGGTTTTAGGGTGACGTCTGAATCCATTGGATAAAGCTTTTCTAAGAATTGATCTATATAACCCAGAATTAAACTCAGTGCAGGTAATTTCTAACTAAACAGGCTAAGCCCCTTTGATAAAAGTTTTTCTCATTCTCTCATCCAAGAATTTGCCCAGGTCATGGCCCTCCTGAGTGACGGAGATGGGAGAGGGTTCTCTCTTCCCAAATAAAGAAGGCAGAAAGTTCACCTCAGGTTGATTGGTGCTGTTAGATGCTAATGCACCGATTTACTAGATATGGGGCATTTCTCCTAAAGGAAACCCTATCCTGAAGGAAGCCCTATTCTACACACAGGCGTAGTAGCAGCTAAGGCACTTGCTTGTCTTTAGTGGAAACCAGAGCCAGCAGGAAGATGTAGCACTTCCTCAGTTGGAAAATGACTCCGTGGTTTGATACAGGGCCTCTCAGTGTGTTAGAAGAAGTCCCATGTATTATGATTGAGTATTAGTATCATACCACTATCAGCCACTCCCCAAATGCTGCATCACTCAAACTCCAGGTTTTACAGAGAATGAGGTATTAGGTTTGGGTTTCTTCCTTCCTAGGATGCTGTGGGTTCTTTAACCAAATCAACCTAATCTTTCTCCTGCCATAAAACCACCCTCTCCTGCCATGAAAAAGAAAGAGTTTGCAAAAGTCAGTAAAAGAAAAAAAAATGTCTTGTTACTTCTCAAAATAGGTGAGCTTACTTGTGTTCTATTTATATAAGAGAGACCATAGTAATTCTTCTCAACAGTATCAGCTACCAGGGTGATTTTCTCTGCCTGCTTATTATAAGAAGTAGCTGACAATTTCTCTTGTTAAGGGAGAAAAAGAAAAAGTGTACATTTACTCTCTGGTAAGCGCTTTTCTGTTAGAGAACCCAATTAAATAGGAGGCCTGTGTTGTGCACATCTTTTGTACTCCCTGTAATGTCAGGTTCCATGAATGTAGTTCAAGAGATTATCTAGTTCAGAGCTAGGGTTTGAACTGCCAACACATAGTAGGTGCTTATATTAGGATGAAAATAATTCCCAAAGATATGGAGGTCCTAATCCTCTGAACCAATTAATGATAATTCAAATGGTAAAAGGGACTTTGCAGATGTGAGGAAGGATCTTGAGACGAGAATTACCTGGATGGCCCCTAAATATAATCACAATTGTCTTTATAACAGGGAGGCAAAGGGAAATTTGACAAAGAAGAAGGCAGTGGGACTACTGAAACAATATGCTGGCTTTGAAGATTAGACTAGGGGCCAAAAGTAAAGGAATGCAGGTATTTTATTCAAGCTCTAGAAGCCAGAAAAAGCAAGAAAATCCTTCAGAAGGGAGAGTGACCATGATAATACCTCACTTTCAGCCCAGTGAAACTGACTTCACACTTTGGACCTCCTGAAGTATAGTGGAATAAATGTATGCTTTTTAAGCTACCAAGTTTGTGGTAATTTGTTCTAGCAGCCACAGGAAACTAATACAGTTTCCAACAAATATGTGTTGAATAAAAGAATCAATAAACGGTAGGGATTCAGTAAATATTACATTAATTATAAGATACCCAGATTGGTTCTGTGAATGTGAGAGAAACATCATTCTTTGAATATATCTGTAGAGTAAAAGCTGATTGCACTAATATAAACTGAGCTCTTATTTACCAATTTTTTTTTTTTTTTTCGTCCTCTCGTTCTGTGCACTTTCTCTGGGAGCTACAATGCTGAGCTGCTAATAATCAGCCATCTTGGATCTCTCCCCAAGTTGGTTATTTTATAAGAGCATGAAGTTTATAATAACTTGCAAACAGCGAAAAAAAAAAAGTGAGTTTGAGGTTAGACTGTTACCTCATTTCTCACGATTTATCAAAATGAACAAGATAACTCAGTTTTATGATGTGCAAGTATGATGATTTTTTTCCCTTGGACCCAATCCTTGTCTAATTTTAAAGCTTTGTGTGTGATCCATGAACTTAAGTATAACACAAAATATTTTGTAAGGCATATACGTTGCTCACTAAATCTATTCTCTGTGACTAAAGAAGCTGAACATTTGAAAACTCTTTAAATCTCTAAAAAAATGTTTAAAATATTATTTTTTAAATAGTAGAATAAAAACTTAAACAACTGACCCAAAATTAATACCAGAATAAAAATTACAATTAATATGAATAGTGATTCTAAGGATGCCTCAGACCCTTGAATTAAATAGATCAAATTAGTCCTCCATGAACAAACAGAAACATAATAGAAATGTGAATATGTGTGGAACAAAGGAACATTGGAGAACAAAGTGAGGTTATCCATAGATATCTCTGTGTGTGTGTGTGTGTGTGTGTGTGTGTGTGTATCACATATGAGTTGCATAACCACCACCACAATCAACTTAGACAATATTACCATCACTCTACAAAGTTTCCTTATGTCCTTTTACAGTTATCTCTGACCACAAGCATCTACTGATCAGTTGTCTGTTGCTATAATTTTACCTTTTCCGCAATGTCATATAAATGAAATTTTATATGGAACATAACTTCTTGCATATTGCTTTTTTAACTTAGCATATTGCCTTGGTGATTTACCCATGTGTGTGCCATAGCTCATTTTTTTTATGCTTCAGTAGCATTCTATCTGCACTATAGCTTGTTTCTTCAATAATCAATTGAAGGTTATTTCAGTTGTTTCCAGTTTTTAGTAATTTTCAATAAAACTTCCATAAATTTGCATACATCCTTTGTGTGGAAATGTGTCTTCATTTGTGTAGGAATGGAATCAGTAGGTAGTATGTCAAGCTTATGCCAAATCTATAGAAAGCCACTGCAAAATTATTTTACTGGTTTGCATTTCCACTAACATTGCATGAGTTTCAGTAGCATGGCATCTTCACCAACAGGTGATATTGTCTTTCATTTTTCTAGGCCATTCAAATTGGTGTATAATGCTATCTCTTTGTGGTATTAGTTTGAGTTTATCTAATATAATATTTTATATGGTTATTTTTCATCTATATTTTCTATTTTAAAAAATGTCTACAAATATTTATCTTTGGGTTATAAAATTATAAATTATAATGAAGTATTATAATCATGTAATAATATACATTACAAGAATATTTATGGATTATTTTTATACTTGTTTCATTGTTGAATGTTTTCTGTGTAATAACTTACTTTCTGATAAGTGTTGAAAAATGTTTTTTCTAGCACATCTGTTGTCATTTGCTTAAGAATTTCTTTCAAAGAGCAAAACATTTCATAGTATACAAAAGGCAAGAATCGTAAAAGAAAACTGATATCTTGAACACACATTCACAATATGAGCCTTTTTAAACTAATATCTATTTTGGAACTTAAAAAGAAGTAGTGCAAATTCTTCAACTTTGTTCTTCAATATTGCTTTGATTATTTTAGGCCTACTGGTTTTCCATAAACATTTTAGAAATAGCTTGTCAATTTTTAAGAAAATGAATTAAAAAATCAGATTTCAGGTAGGAACATGTTGGCTACAGCATCAGTTGGGGAGAAAATGACAACTTGATAATATTGAAAAGTATTGTTTTTCCTGTATTTTTGCTTACCATGTTATTTCTCCATCCTGATATTTCAAGGTTCTTCATTATTATTATTTCTTTTATCTTTAGAGAACTATTTTTAAACATTCTTTTAAGGTCAGGTATGCTGGTAACCAATTATCTTAGTTTCAGTTTTTGTTTTTTTTTCCAACTCATACTTCAGATTCAGTAGGTACATGTACAATTTTGTTATGTGGGACTATTGTGTGATGCTGAAGTTTGAAGTACAAGTGATACCATCACCAAGGTACCCAGTATAGTACCTAACAGTTAGTTTTTTAGCCCTTACCCCTTCCTAAACTCCCTCCCCCCCTGTAGTCCCCAGTACTATTGTCCCTAGATTTATGTCCATGAACACCCAATGTTTAGCTCTCACTTATAAGATTTATAAGGAACTGATTTTCTTTTCCTTTGCCTTCATTAATTCACTTATGAAAATGGCCTCTGGTTGCATCCATTGTCACTGCAAAGGACATAATTTCATTTTTTATTATGGCTGCATAGTATTCCAAGGTGTATATATGCCACATTTTCTTTATCCAAGCCTCCATTTATGGTGACCTAGGTTGATTTCATGTCTAACTTCCGTAAATAGTGCTCTAATGATCGTCTGAATACATGGATCTCTTTTGTAGAATAATTTGTTTTCTTTTCATTGCTGGGTTGAATAGTTGTTTTATTTTACATTCTTTGAGAAATTTCCAGATTGCTTTCCATGGTGATGGAACTAATTCACATTTCAACCAACAGCGTTTTAGTGTATCCTTTCTCTGCAGGCTTGCCAACATCTGTTGTTTTTTGACTTTTTATTAGTAGTCATTGGTATATCATCAAGGTTTGGAATTGCATTTCTCTGATGATTACTGATGTGGAATACTTTTTTATATATTTGTTTGGCCTCTTCTCTGTCTTCTTTTTAGATGTGTCTATTCAGGCATTTTGCACATTTTTAGTGGGGTTATTTGGTTTTTGCTTGATAATTTGCTTAGGTTTCAGATAGATTTTGGATAATAGACCTCTGTTAGATACATATTTGTGAATATTTTCTCCTATTCTGTAGGTTGCCCATTTACTCTGCTTTCTCTTTCTGTACAGGACCTCTTTAGTTTAATTGTGTCCCAACTTCTCAATTTTTGTTTTTGTTGCAATTGCTTTTGAGGACTTAGTCATAAATATTTCCCCATGGCTAATGTCCAGAATTGTTCCTGGGTTTTCTAAGATTTTTGTAGTTTGCTGTCTTACATTTAATTCTTTAATATATCATTTGTTAATATGTATATATAGTGAAAGATATGGGTCCAGTATTATTATTCTTCATATGGCTACACAGGTATCCCAGCACCATTTGTTAAATAGAAAAATCCTTTCCTCATTGCTAATTTTTGGCAACTGAGTTGAATATTTGATGGCTCTATCTGTGTAGCTTTATATCTGGGTTCTCAATTCTATTCCATTGGTCAATGTGTGTTTCTATACCAGTACCATGCTGTTTTGATTACTGTATCCTGATAGTATAGTTTGAAGTTTGATAATATGATGCCTTCAACTATGTTTACTTGACTTAGGATTGCTTTGGCTATTTGGTCTCTCTTTTGGTTTCAAATTAATTTTAGAATAGTTTGTTCTATGAAAAAGGATACACCAGACACTAGGAACTGTTTGAGGTGGGGAGATTGGGCAAAGGAAGAAGAGCAGAAGAGATAAATATTGGGTACTGGGCTTAATACCTGGGTGATGAAATAATATATACAACAAACCTCCATGTGTTTACTTATGTAAGAAACCTTCACATATATCCACAAACCTAAAATAAAAGTATTTTAAAATAATAGTTTGTTCTAATTCTGTGAAAAAATGATGTTGGTGGTTTGATAGGAATAGCATTGAATTTGCAGGTTGGTTTGGGCAGTACGGGCATTTAATGATATTGATTTTTCAATCCATGAACATGGAATGTTTTTCCATTTGTTTTTCATCTAAAATTTCTTTCAGCATTGATTTGTAGTTCTCCCTCTAGAGATTTTTCACCTCCTTGGTTAAACATATTACTAGTTGGTTTATTTTTGTGTGAGACTACTGAAAATGAGATTGCCTTCTTGATTTGGTTCTCAGGTTTATGCCTTTTTAATATACAGAAATGCTACTGATTTTCGTACATTGATTTTTGTATCCTGAAACTTTACTAAAGTTGTTTATCTGTTCCAGGAGTCTTTTGGCATAGTCTTTAGGGTTTTCTAGGTATAGAATCATATTATCAGTGAAGAGAGATAGTTTGGCTTCATCTTTTCCTATTTGGATATCTTTGATTTTTTCACTCTTGCCTGATTGTTCTGGCTAGCATGTCCAGTGTTATATTAAATAAAAGTGGTGATAGTGGGCATCCTTGGCTTGCTCAGTTTCTCAAGGGTAATATTCCAGTTTTTTCCCATTCTATATGATGTTGGCTGTGGGTTTTTCATGGATGGCTCTTATTATTTTGACGTATGTTCAGCCTATGCCTAGTTTCTTGAGGTTTTATATGAAGGATGTTGGATTTTAGTGAAGATTTTTCTTCATCTATTGAGATAATCATGTGGTTTTTGTTTTTAATTCTGTTTCTTTGATGAAGCACATTTATTGATATGTGTAGGTTTAACCAAACTTACATTTAGGAATGAAATCTACTTGATCATGGTGAATTAACCTTTTGACATACTATTGAATTCAGTTTAGAGGTATGTTGTTGGGGATTTTTACCTATGTTCATCAGAAATATTGACCTCTACTTTTCTCTTTTCATTTTATCTTTTCCAGGTTGTGGCATCAGGATGATGTTGGCTTCACAGAATGAGTTAGGGAGGAATCTCCCCTCTCAGTTTTCTTGAATAGTTTTAGCAGGAATAGTATCAGCTATTCTTTGTACTTCTGATAGAATTTGGCTATAAATCCATCTGGTTAAGGAGTTTTGAGAGTTGGTAGACTTTTATTACTGATTCAGTTTTGGAACTCAATGTTGGACTTTTTAATCTTTCAAATTTTTCCTAATTGAATCTAGGAAATGTGTGTCTGTCTTGGAACTTATCCATTGCCTCTAGGTTTTCTAGTTTGTATGAGTGAGGTGTTCATGATAGTCTTTGAGCATCTTTTATATTTATTTGGAATGGTTTGTAATGTCACCTTTGTTGTTTCTGATTGTGCTTATTTGCATATTTTCTATTTTTTTCTTTGTTAATCTAGCTAGTCATTTATCATCCTGTTTATCCTTTAAAAGAATCAACTTCTTGTGTCCTTGATGGGTCATATGGACTTTAGAGTCTCAATTTCATTCATTTACACTCTTACTTTAGTTTCCTTTCTTCTTTCTTTCTTTCCCTCCCTCCCTCTTTCCTTCCTTCCTTCCTTCCTTCCTTTCCTTTCTTTCCTTTCTTTCCTTTCTTTCTTTCCTTTCTTTCTTTCCTTTCTTTCTTTCCTTTCCTTCCTTCCTTCCTTCCTTCCTTCCTTCCTTCCTTCCTTCCTTCCTTTTCTTTCTTTCTTTCTTTCTTTCTTTCTTTCTTTCTTTCTTTCTTTCTTTCTTTCTTTCTTTCCTTCTTTCTTTCCTTCTTTCTTCTTTCTTTCCTTTCTTCTTTCTTCTGATGGAGTTTTGCTCTGTCACCAGGCTGGAATGCAGTAGCACTATCTCTGGTCACTGCAACCTCTGATTCCCTGGTTCAAGTGATTCTCCCACCTCAGCCTCCAGAGTAGCTGGGATTGCAGGCACATGCCACCACACCCAGCTAGTTTTTATATTTTTAGTAGAGATGAGATTTCACCATGTTGGCCAGGATGGTTTCAATCTCCTGACTTCATGATCTGCCTGCCTCAGCCTCCCAAAGTGCTGGGGTTACAGGCGTGAGCCACTGTGCCTGGCCTAGTTGTTTCTTTTTCTCTGCTAGTTTTGGGATTAGTTTGTTCTTGTTTTGCTAGTTTCTCTAGATGTAATGCTTTCTCGTTAGTTTGAGATCTTTATAAGTTTTTGAGGTAGGTGTTTAGTGCCACATAGTTTCCTCTTAACCCTTCTTTTGTTGCATTGCAGTGATTTTGGTATATTTTGCCTCTGTTTTCATTTACTTTAATTTTTTTTTAATTCCTGCCTTTATTTCATTACTTACTCAAAAGTCATTCAGAAGGAAGTTATTAAATTTCCATGTAATTGTGTGGTTTTGAGATATATTTTTGATATTGATTTCTATTTATATTTCACTGCGGTCTAAGAGTATGTTTGGCAGAATCTTGATTATTTTAAATTTATCAAAACTTACTTTATGGCCAAGCTTGTGGTAAATCTTGGACTATGTTCTATGTGCAGGTAAGAAAAATGTATATTCTGTGGTTATTGGGTGGAGTATTCTGTAGATGTTCACTAGGTCCAACTGGTCAAGTGTCAAGTTTAAGTCCTGAATTTCCTTGTTAGAATCTGCCTCAAAGATCAGTCTAATGCTATCAGCAAGGTGTTAAAGTCCCTGACTATTGTGTGACTGCATACATCTTTTTGTAAGTGTAGAAGTAGTTCTTTTATGAATCTGGGTGCTCCCACAGTGGGTACTTATATATTTAGAACAGTTAAGTCTTCTTGTTGAATCAAACTCTTTATCATTACATAATGCCCTTTTCATCCTTTTTTTACTGTTGTTTTAAAGTATATTTTATATGATATAAGAATAGTGACCTCTGCTCTTTTTTGTTTTCTATTTTCATAATTGAGATTTATTCTCCCCTTTACTTTCAGCCTGTGGGCGCCATTATATGTGAGAAGGGTCTCTTGAAGACAGTAGATGGATGGGTCTTATTTTTTTTTGTCCAACTTTTTACTCTGTGCCTTTGAAGTGGTAAATTTAGGTCATGTACATTCAACTTTAATATTAATATGTGAAGTTTGAATCTTATTGTGAGTTTGTTAGCTGATGGCTTTGCAGTTTCTATTGTGTGGTTGCTTTACAGGGTCTGTGGGCTATGTACTTATGTATGTTTTGGTAGCAGGTAATATACTTTCGTGTCATTGTATAGAACTTCCTTAGGAATTTGTTAAGGCTAGTCTAGTGGTAATAAATTCCTTTAGTGCTTATTTGTCTAGGAGATGTTTTATTTCTTCTTCGCTTTTAAGCCTTACACTGGCAGAATATGAAATTCTTGATTGGAATTTATTTTCTTTAAGGATTCTAAAAATAGGCCCACAATCTTTTCTGGCTCATTAGGTTTCTGGTGAGAAGACTGCTGTTAGCCTAATGGGTTTCCTTAGCTGCCTTTAAGATTTTTTATCTAGTGTTGACATTACACAATCTGGTGACTACATGCCTTGGTCATGTACATTTTGTATAGTATTTCACAGATGTTCTCTGGATTTCTTATATCTGGATATCTACTTCTCTATCAAGATTACAGAAGTTTTCTTGAATTAGTCTCTCAAATATATTTTCCAGGTTGTTTTCTTTTTCTCTTTTTCAGGAATGCTGTTTATTTATGTTTGGTCTCTTCCCTTACTCCCATATTTTTCAAAGATTTTGTTCATTCCTTAAAAAATTATTTTGACTTTACTTTTTTCTTACTGGATTAGTTCAAAAGATCATTCTTCAAACTCTGATATTATTTGTTCTGCTTGGTCCAGTCTGTTGATAAAACTTTCTATTTTATTTTGAGATTATGTGGTGAGGTGTTTTTTTTTTTAATTTCAGAACTTCTCATTGATTTCTTTTTAAGATTTTTATTTTTTTCTTCATTTCCTGGATTGTTTTAGAAGTTTCTTAGTGTTGACTTTCAATTCTGTCTTGAATCTCATTGAGTATGCTTGCAATTCATACTTTGAATTTTTTATCTGTCATTTCCAAGTTTCTATTTTGTTTTGGAACCATTTCTGGAGAGCCAGTGCAATCCTTTGGTGATGTCACTATATTCAGATTTTCCATGGTGCCAAAATTCTTGTGCTTGTTCCTTCTTGTCTGAAGACATTGGCACTTTTAATTTTTGTTTGGATAGAATTACTTTTTCTTTCTTTCCCTAAAATATTTTTCCTCTATTCCTTTTTCTCCTCCCTATGGAATATGACTGTAGAGATTGATGTGAGGGACTTTGATTATATAGCTCTATGCACTTATTTTGGCAGGGTTTTTATTGGCCCATGCAGTTCAACCTACAAGCCAATTGATAGTACTTACAGTAAGAGCCAGTCATGGCCAATGTACTAGGCATGTATTTGACTCTTGTTTCCTTGCAGAATCTCTGTTGCCTCAGCCAGTAGGCTAATTCAGGGAAAACACATTTGATATGATCTCCCTGTTAAGCACCAGGTGGTGGGGACCATGAAGGGTGGAGCTCACACCAGAAAGGTCCATCTACAGGTACACTGATGGCAGGCACAAGTACCAATGTCACGGGAGAATCCAGTGAGAAGCCACCATGTGCCCAGAGGGTTTCCTAAGCATGACACCTGGAAACCTCCTGAACCCCAAACTATCTGCATGGAAATGGATGGCATCCTAAACTCCTAATCTAGAAGAGTGTATGCTTCAGGTTCCTGGATATCTGCCTGGGCATGAAGCAGAGAATGACTCCCTGCACCAAGATCTCACAGTAGAGATGGTACAACTCAGGTGGCTGAACTAGAGAAGCAGGTGGTCTAAATTCATGGAGATCTGTCTGGGCATTTAGTAGAGAAGGGGCCCTTTACCAGGATATATGCACAGGAAGGATAGGACAGCTCAGGCTGCTGAACCAGATGAGCAGGTGTTCTAAATGTTTGGTGATCTGTCTGGGTGAGAAGCAGAGATCTCTCCACCAGGATTTCTGCATATGAAGGGTAGGGTGGATTGAGCTGCTTATCTAGATGAGTAGTGTTATGAATACCTGGATATTTGCCTGATCATGGATCACAGAGGGCTGCTTTGCACCAAGATCTCTGCACACGAGGGTTGGGGTGACTCTTTCTGCTGGACTAAGCAAGTGCCTTCTCTGAATGCCTGGAGATCTACCTGGGCACAAAGTGGAGAGGAAACTGCTGTACCACAATCTATGTTGAGAAAGTGTGGGACAACTCAGGCTGCTGAACTAGGTGAACCAGTGTTCCAAAAACCTGCATTTCTGCCTGGAAGTGAAGCAGAGTGGGTCTCATGACACCACAGTCTCAAGGGCACAGACTGGTACATTCAGCAATAGCACATACAAGTCAGTTTTAGGTCACAAAGACTGCTCTGTAGTAGTAGTAGTAGCTACTGTAGTAGCTCTTCTTTTAACTCAGGATTGTGATGAAGGAAAATACAATTCTAGTACCTACTGTTGAGGCACTTTTCAGAGTTTTGGGTATGGAGGCCCCTACTCTGTTCCACAGCAGGCACTTCAATCTCTGGCCTGAAAATAAAATGGCTGAGCAGCCGCGCTACTGGCTCACCAAAGAATGGCTGACTTTGCACATGCACAGATTAAAAATTGCAGATTACGGGAGAGATCCAAAATGGCTGATTAACAACAGCCCAGGATTGTAGCTCCCAGTAAAAGCACAGAGAGCGAGTGGGCGCCGCAATTTCAGACGAATTTCTGTGGCCCACAAACTGGGAGATTCCCGGCGGAGGAGCCACACGTGTCGCCAGCGCGACTCTTTTGGCCGGCACAGCTGTCTTGCCGGCGCCCCGGCACGGCGCAGTGCTTCTCAGTGCAGAGCATACGCGACTGGGCGCCCTTTGAGTCAGCTCGGCTGGTCCCACCACCGCAAGCAGAACAGCAATTGGAAGCGCTGAGGACCGAGAGTTTCACAGTAAGCACAGCTGAACCTGGGAAGACCAAGCTCTGTGGGGAAGGGGTGTCCGCCAAAGGAAAACTAACAGAAAAAACTTCATCACCAACAAGCTGGACGTCCACTCAGACCCAATCTGAAAGTCGGCAATTACAAAGACGACAGGTGGATAAATCCACAAAAATGGGAAGAAACCAGTGCAAAAAGGCTGAG
>CAUYLG010061559.1:0-16644 GCA_963573385.1 Cacajao melanocephalus | reverse complement strand
TGTAGCCTTGTAGTATAGTTTGAAGTCAGGTAGTGTGGAACCTACAGCTTTGTTTTATTTTTTTGTTTTGATTTGTTTTGTTTTGTTTTGGTATGTTTGGTTAGGTTTTGTTTTTTTTCTTAGGATTGTCTTGTCTCTGTGGGCTCATGTTTGGTTCCATATGAAGTTTAAGGTGTTTTTTTCCAATTCTGTGAAGAAAGTAATTGGTAGCTTTATGGGGATAGCATTGAATCTATAAATTACTTTGGGCAGTATGGCCATTTTCATGATATTGATTCTTCCTAACCATGACCATATAATGTTTTTCCATCTGTTTGTGTCCTCTGGTTTGTAGTTCTCCTTGAAAGGTTTTTTCACATCCCTTGTTAATTGTATTCCTAGATATTTTATTCTCTTTGTAGCAGTTGTAAATGGGAATTCACTCATGATTTGGCTCTCTGTTTGTCTATTATCGTTGTATAGAAATGCTTGCAATTTTTGCACACTGAGTTTGTATCCTGATACTTTGCTGAAGTTGCTTATCAGCTTAAGGTGATTTTTGGCTAAGATGATGGGGTTTTCTAAATATACAATCATGCCATCTGCAAACAGCTACAATTTTACATCCTCTCTTCCTTTTCGAATACCCTTATTTCTTTCTCTTGTCTGATGGCCCTAGCCAGAACTTCCAATACTATGCTGAATAGGAGTGGTCAGAGAGGGCATCCTTGACTTGTGCCAGTTTTCAAAGGGAGTTGTTCCAATTTTTGCCCATTCAGTATGATATTGGCTGTGGGTTTGGCATAAATGGCTATTACTATTTTGAGGTAAGATCACACCTAGTTTATTGAGAGTGTTTACCCATCTAACAAAGGGCTAATATCCAGAATCTACAGAGAACTTAAACAAATTTACAAGAAAAAAACAACGTCATCAAAAAGTGGGCAAAGGACATAAACAGACACTTCTCAAAAGAAGACATTTATTCAGCCAACAAAAATATGAAAAAAAGCTCATCATCACTGGTCATTAGAGAAATGTAAATCAAAACCACAGTGAGATACCACCTCATGCCAGTTAGAATGGTGATCATTAAAAAATAAGGAGACAACAGATGCTGGAGAGGATGTGGAGAAATAGGAACGCTTTTACACTGTTGGTGGGAGTAAATTAATTCAACCATTGTGGAAGACAGTGTGGTGATTCCTCAAGGATCTAGAAATAGAAATACCATTTGACCCAGCAATCCCTTTACTGAGTTTATACCCAAAGGATTATAAATCATTCCATTATAAAGACACATGCACACGTATGTTTATTGTGGCACCGTTCACAATAGCAAAGACTTGGAACCAACCCAAATGTTCATCAATGATAGATTGGCTAAGGAAAATGTGGCACATATACACTATAGAATACTATGCAGCCATAAAAAAGGATAAGTTCCTGTCCTTTGCAGGGACATGGATGAAACTGGAAACCATCATTCTCAGCAAACTGACACAAGAACAGAAAACCAAACAGCACATGTTCTCACTCATAGGTGTGTGTTGAACAATGAGAACACACAGACACAGGGTGGGGAACAACACACACCAGGGCCTGGGAGGTGGGGGGCTAGGGGAGGAATAGCAGGGGGTAGGGGAATTGGGAAGGGATAGCATTAGGAGAAATACCTAATGTAGATAATGGAGCAATTGGATGCAGCAAACCACCACCATGGCACATGTATACCAATGTAACAAACCTGCATGATCTGTACATGTGCCCCAGAACTTAAAGTATAATAAATACATTTAAAAAAATTTATTAATGTTATTTCTTCTTGGATAACTGACCTTTTTATTATTACATAATGTCCTTCTTTGTCTCCTGTGACCATTTTTTAACTTAAAGCCTGTTTTTTTCTTTTCAAAGTATGGCCACTCCTGCTCTGTTTTTTGTTTGTTTTACTATTTGTATAAATATCTTTTCTATCACTTCACTTTCAGCCTGTTTGTCCTTATATCTATTGTGAGTAATTTGTGTGCAGTGTCTTTTTTTTTTTTTTAATCCATTCAGCTTCTCTGTGTATGCTGATTGGTGAGTTTACGTCTTTTACATTTAATGTAATTATTGATAAGGAAAGACTTACTATTGCTGTTTAGTTGTTTTCTATCTGTCTAGTGGCTCTTTTGTTCCTCCTTTTCATTCTTGCTAGATTCGTTCGTATTTTGGGGTATTTTGTGTTTTTTTTTTTTTTTTAGAGACAGGCTTTCATTCTTTTCTTATTTTTCTTTGTATATATTCTATAGATTTTCTCTTCATGACTACCATGAGGCTTACATATATTATAGTTATAAATAACCTATTTTAAGCTAATAACAATTTATCATCAAGCACATACAAGAACTCTGCTCTTCTACATACCCCACCCATTTTATGTTATCGATGTCACAAATATTTTTTTATTATGCATACACTAATATATTTTATATTTATTGTTATTTTGTACATTATCTTTGGACTTCAAATTATCACATGTACCCCATAAATAATTACAATGATTCTGTATCCACAATAATTAAAATATTTTTAAAAGAAACTATTAAAATGTGATTTATTTCCCAACTTACCAATATTAGAGTATTCTCATTTGTGTATATATTTACCTTTACCAGTGAGCTTTATACTTTCATCTTGCTGCTTAGCATTTTTTTATTTTAACTTACAGGATTCAATTTAGCATTCTTTC
The DNA here is from genome assembly GCA_963573385.1 of Cacajao melanocephalus. Lineage (NCBI taxonomy): Eukaryota > Metazoa > Chordata > Mammalia > Primates > Pitheciidae > Cacajao > Cacajao melanocephalus. Next base: position 13,931 of record CAUYLG010061559.1, on the reverse strand, counting down.
AAGGCAGGTCTAGTGTTGGTAAACTAGCTCACCTTTTCTTTATTGGTTTTTCTCCTTTATTTTTGAACAACAGTTTTGCTAGATACTATTTTAATAGTTGGCAGTGTTTGTCATTCAGCACTTTAATAAAAACATGTTACTCTTTTCTGCCCTATATGATTTCTTTCGAGGAATCCACAAATTATCTTATGGGGTTTCCTTGTACATTGCTTTTTTCATGATGCATTCAAAATTCTCTGTCTTTAACATTTCACAATGTGATTACAATATACCTTGTTGTGGTCTATTCGGTTTCATCCTGTATGAAATTTATTGGACTTCTTGAATTTGACACTTATTTTCTTCCCCAGATTTTAGACGTTTTCAACTATATTTTCTTTATGTAAACCTTTTTCCCTTCTCTCTCTTTTCTCTTTCTGAGACACTCATAATTTGTATGTTGGTATGTTAATGTTGTCCCATAAGCTCCCTAGGCTTTCTTATTTTTTCTTCTTTTTTTTCCCCCTCGGATGACCTGTGTTAAAGTTCTGACTGGATCATTTCAAATGACTTATCTACAAGTTTACTGATTGTTTCTGTTCTACTTAATCAAGTATTCTATTTAGCTCCTCTACTAATTTATGTTCAATTTTTGGATTTTTTAACTGTAAAATTGCTAATTGTAAAAATAACTTGTATCTTGGTTGAAATTCTTACTTTGTTGATGAATCATTTTCTGGACTTCATTGACCATCTTTATGAAGATTATTTTGAGTTGTTTGTTTGATAATCTTACACCCCTGTCTCTTTAGAATCAATTTCTATAGATTCATTTTTTTTCTTGATCGAGCAGTTTTCCCTCTCTTTATAACCTTCACAACTTTGTGTTGATATCTTTGCATTTGAAAAAAGCAATCACCTCTAACATTATTTACAAACTGGCTTTGTACGGGGAAAACCTTCGTCAATCATCCCAACTGGAAATTCTGGGGACTTGTCAGATCTTTTCTGTGGATGCGTCTTCTCAGCGCATGTAGATTCCTTAGAGCAATTTGCAGAATTCTTTTTTCAAGAGCTTGTAATCTCGTGCTCCCTCTGGTGTCTGTTTGCTGTACTGCAGGTCCACTGTGGCAGCCGCACACCACCCAAGTCTCAGCAGCCCCTAGGCATTTAAACTATTCCAGGTCCTATGTGCATTCCAGGCAGGACAGCCAAGACAGAAACCAGTATTTCAGGCAGCCTCCTGAAAACCTGCAGTGTTGTACACGTGCTCCAGTCCTCTCTTTTTTTCTAGCAAGATACTTCTGAACTGTATCACTCTCTGTCAGCTGTACCAATATTCCGCCGGAGAAGCAACGTATCACCAGTTCCTTTCAGTTCACAGCAACCTTCAAGCATCTAGAATATCCTGGATCCCTTCAGTGCTCTAGGAGAGATGAAACAGACACCAGTCCCTTTGAAAGGCCCCCTGAAAAGTCATAACATAAGGAGGTAGTGTTAAGTGTTTTCTTTTCTTCCTGAAGGAGAATCTGTAGCTAGGAGTTTCTTTTTGACCATGTGGTAATATAATGAAGGGAGGGACTATGATGAGAGGGTGCCATATGTTTTGTTCATGTTCTCCTTGGTCGCAGAAGTCTCTTAACTAGTTTCTGGATTTCTTACATGGAAAATTGGTTTCATGTATTGTTGAATTAGTGTCTCCGTGAGAGAAATGAAGGTCTGGGCCTTCCTGTTCTACCATATTGCTCACAAAACTCTTATTTCCTATTAATTTTTCACTTGTATAGTATATACAAGTCCTACTTGTTACTTTTAATTTAGTTTTACTGGGGACAGGACTAAATGGGTAATATGATTAATGAGCATGTAAATAAAATATATAGGTAAAGTTTTAAAATGATATAGAAAACATTATAAAAAAGATATATGCAGCATTTAAAAATGTAAAGTGGAGAAGGGTACTCTTGAGAAAACCTGCCTTGATTCAACTCTTGACGTCATCTGAATTTGGTTAGAAAAACAGAACCTCTACAAAATCATAGGAATAAAAATTTATACGGAAGACAGAGTTTACATTAGAAAGTTAGAAAAAATTGTCAGGAACTTTTCTACTCCTTGTATCCATGCCCTCCCAATCTGACTCTGAACTTCATCATTTGAGTTATTAAATTCAGCCTACATTTTGATGACGTTGAATTTGTTCTTTCTTGTAGTATTTAGTTAGAATAGAGAACCAATTTTTTTCCAGCAACAACACTATGTTTTGCAGTGGTTGTTCACCAGCCACTAACCTGACTCCACACAAGAAAACAATGGTAATTTCAAAGGTAAACCAGGTGGTTCTTCAAGATCACAGGTAAATATACTCTAAAGTGAGTTGGTCCTAAGCTTCAGCTTCAGAGTTTTTTTGTAATGATTTATCATAGTGTTCATTACAGATTACTTTAAAATGTTAAGTAGCAGGATTTTTCTGGATAAAACACTATTTCAGAAGAGCACTCCAAAATTCTAAAAAATCATTGTACATGAACCTTATTCCGTAGGCCCCAGAAGTATATAAGAACCTCTCAGTTTTAGACAATATAGCTGTACTATATCAATTATGTTCATTAAAATTGGAGAATGTGCTTTGATTGATTAATTTAAATCCTCATTTAACAGATAATACTAAGCCTAACACATTCTGTTAGGCTCTGTGTTGGATATAGATGTGAATCAGACACAAAAAAAAATCTTTCAAGTATAGTTCAAGAGAGGAATGGTGTGTGTGTGTGTGTGTGTGTGTGTATGTATAAAGTATTCTTATATGAGATAAAAAATACGACATTTGCTTAAGAGTAATGAGACGTCTCAGAAAAGAGACCGCTTGTAATTTAGAGACCTCAAATGATTCAGTGGAGAAGGTGACAAATGAAATGGACCTTTAATACTAGAGATATTTACTTTCAAAAAGTGAGAGGAACACAAGAATTTCTAAGCAGGGAAAAGAGCATGAGCATGAGGTGAGTAAACCTGGGGTACGTATATGAAGTAGTAAATAATTCCATAAATCCACATCTAAGGCTTATGAAAGGAAATATGGGAAGATGTGCTTTAGACTGTAATCTGAAACTTCAAAGTTTTGGATTAAAATTTAAGATGCTATTGTCAGTTGAGATCAGTTGACTGAGTGTTCTAGTGTTCCCCTAATAATAATTTGTTGAGTTGACTCCAGGAACTTTTGTAATCTACCTAGGTCTCAGTTTCATGTAAAATGAAGCAGATTGAATGAAGTCCCTTCCATATCTAAAAACATGATTGTTACATCTATTCCATAAATAGGAACTAATGAAGAATCCATGAAAAATAGAACTAGACCTGTGGTTAAGAAAGTCATGTAAATAGTTTAGAAAAATTTAGGAGTGGTTTGACACAGGGATCAGGGATTCAGATAACGAGAAGAGCAACATTCTGTGTAAAGTGCAAAAAGTTCAAGAAAGAATAAAAGAGAGATGAGTGAGTTAAAAATAAATTGCAGATATAGAAATGAGAGAACACTTCAATAGTAATTTAGTATGAAAAGGGGGAATCTGATAAATAGCTCCTTTTTAAAATGTCCCTATTTTAAATGTCATGCTATAATATTTTAGTATTTATTAGTCTTCATAGTTTAAATTTTTAAAGAAACTGTTATGCACACCTGTTTGTGTGTGTGTTTGTATGTGTATGTGCAGCATGCTGAAAGTAGATCATTTCTTTCAAATGGAAGAGATGATATTTTAAAATTATTGATTAAAGAGGCATTGAACATAGCTCTGTTGGATTCTAAAATGGTGGTACATTTTGGAAGTCTCAATTTTCTTGAATGCTTCATTATTCATTGCATGGTAATTAATCTCCATAATTAAAACAAACATTCAAAACAGGTTGACTTTAGTGCATGAACTACTATACATAAAATTGCAGTGAAAAATAATCATATGGAAATATGTAGATTCCAGTTTAGAGAACTTCTGCTTCTAAGATAGCCTATGTAATTAAATATATATACCATATGTGTTTATATAATAATCATATATAATTTATGTGATATAGATATATAGACTCAATTCAAACATCATATTTCAAACTTGGCAATAAAGTTTTGAAGAGATAATTATTACTTTAATTTGGTCTCACGCCAAAAAATAATATTGTCTTAGCTGATACTTAGTATTGATTCTTCCTGTTAAGTTAAAATGGTAGTTTTCCAGTTGTAATCACTGGGAAGTCTTATTAAAACACAGGTTTCTGCTGCTCCCAAGTTTCTAATTCAGTAGGTCAGGGAGTAGGGCCTGAAAATTTACATTGCTTACTAGACATTTTCTTTATTGCCCTATTGCACTGAAGACATTTAAATGGAGAAATATCATAAGGTGTAATAATTTTCCCTTATAATGTAGGATCCCCCTCCATTTAAGTATAGAACAGTTTTATTATTGTTGTATGTTTCCCAGGCATTAGACATTTAAAATCACACATCCCCTGCCACACACATACATACACACACACATATGTAAAATTTGGAAACCTTACTGGGTTATCTAAAGAAAAAGTTATATCACTTGTTATATGGTGACGAAGTTTGACTGTGTCACCACCCAACTCTCATCTTGAATTCCCACATTTTGTGGGAGAAACCCAATGGGGGGTGATTAAATCATGAGAGTGAGTCTTTCTCATGCTGTTCTCATGATAGCGAATAAGTCTCACAAAATCTGATGGTTCTATAAGGGGGAGTTTCCCTGCTCAAGTCCTCTCTCTTTTCCTGCTGCCATCCATGTAAGACGTGACTTGCTCCTCCTTGTCTTCCACCATGATTGTGAGGCTTCCCAAGCCACATGGAACTGTAAGTCCAATTTACCCTCTTTTTTTTATAAGTTGCCCAGTCTCAGGTATGTCTTTATCAGCAGCGTGAACACAGACTGATACATATGGATATTTAAAATTTTAGAAATTCTTTTTTGGCCTTCACTGATACTTTATAAACATAAGAGTGAAAAACCTAACTTTCAACATATAATGTATACTTATGCTGAACGGTAGTATAAGTAAACACTACTTCAATTCCAAATCCTGAATATAAGATGCCATGTTGTTTAATACAAGGGTGAAAATGTTCAGAGGGCAAATTAATGATTTGTATTTTCATGTACTTACCCGTATTCCTTCCCATTTGGAAAAATCATTTGTCTCTTGAAACTCATAATGTCTACACTTCAAATTTTAATGCATTTAAAGCAAAGTTTTAAGAATGTCATTCATTCTTATTGCTTTATTTTTGATTCATAATGCATTTGTAATTATGTTACTCTACCAATAAAAACAGTCCACAGTATAATTAATGTAGTATTTGGTGTATTTTACATTTAGTATTTAGAATGCAGCCCCTATCCCATGGTACAAAATTTTAATTTTATTAAAAATTGAAAAAACTTAATATAAATGGGGTTATGCCAACTCTTTGATGTTTATTGTTTGTTTTTTGCTAAAATAATATGGCCACATGATTTAAAATTTATAAGTCACAAATAAATTAATTGGTTTCTTCCATTCCTATAAACCAGTAATTTACTTCCCCTCAGTAGAGGTAAATAAGGTTATGAGTTTTCTTTTTATCTTTTTAGAAATATAGAAATATGCCATGACTATAATCAAGTCTAAGTTAATGTTTTCCCTAATTCTATGTAAACACTAAACTATATATACCGTTCTTTCTTTTTTTTCACTAAAATATATATCTTTCAGATTATAATACATTAGTGTATAAGGAATTCCCTCAATCTTTTCTAGTACTGTATAGTATTTAATTGGTTAATGTCATAGTCCATTTAGTGTTGCTATAAAAGAATACCTAAAACTGGGTAATATATAAGTTAAAGAGTTTAATTTGGTTCACAGCTCCTCAGGCTGGACAAGAAGCATGCTACTGGCATCTGTTCAGCTTCTGGTGAGGGCCTAAGGCTACTTCCAGTCATAGAAGAAGGCAGTGGAGAACCAGTATGTGCATAGATCACATAGCGAGAGCAGAAACAAAAGGAAAAGAGAGGGGAGGTGCCAGGCTCTTTTTAATAACCAGCTCTCGTGGGTACTAGCAGAGTGAGAACTCCCTCTCCTTTTCCCCAAGGAAGAGCATTAATCTATTCATCAGAGATTTGCCCCCATGACCCAAAACCTCCCAGTAGTCCCCATCTTCAACATCTGGTTTGAGGGCACAAAACATCCAAACTATAGCATCTGGATCATAATTTACATAAGCAGTCTCTTGGCAATAAATATTTAGGTGACTTGTGACCCTTTGCTAAAACAAACAGTGACTAAATAAATTATTTTATACATATGCCACTTTACATTTGTGTATATATATTTATGTAATGAGTTCCTAGGAGTGGAATATCAAAGAATTTGTATCTATGCGCATTTTACATTTTATACAGCAGTTCACGAGAGTGCCTGTTTCCCCTTTTGCTCATGAACATAACGTTTTACCAAGCTCTCAGATTCTTGGCAATCTGATAGTTCAAAATACCCTCTCTACAGAATCTCTATTTTCATTCTTTACTTTTGTGAGAGATTTAACAATTCTTCATATGTTTAGGATCAATTTTTATTTCCTTTTTTGGGAATTATTTCCTTTGCTAATTTTTCTATTGCACTGTTATTTTAATTAGAAGAGATCTTTAAATTCTAGAGAAGTCATCACTTTAAAGAACAATGTATCATTTAGGGGACAGCTTCTATCACTGTATTAAAAAAATATCCAAATAGACTAGCTTAACTGAACTAGAAGTTCCTTTTTATTTCTCTCATATAATAGTTTTGATAGACAAACAGAGCCTAAGGATCAATATATGGCTTCCAATTATGGGCCCAATATGACAAGTCTAGTTCTTACTGTCCCCAGAGATGAGAATGAAGAAATCTAGAGGAACCTACCAATAGTTGTGGTAAGGGCAATATTTAAAGATAGCATACCTCACTCACAGTCAAACACTGTTGGTCAGAACTTTCATGAAGGACATATCTAGGTGTTGAGAATCTAGGAAATACAGTCTTTAGGTTGACACCTTCTGCTTAAGGAAAATAATACTATAGAAGAAGAGTGTAATGGATTTGGGGACAAACTATCATTTTGCTGTCAGTTAAAAATAGAATTTTTTCAGTTAATCATTTTGCCTTTGTTTATTCTGAATTTCATTTGAAAAAATGATAGCTTACTTATATATCTGAGTATATAAAACTTTTTTATTTGTGGCCTCGAGGCTTGGTGTCACCCTTAAAAGTATCTTTCTTATTCTGTGATTTTTTTTAATCTTCTACTCTTTCTTGTAGTAAGTCTTCCAGTAGTGGCAATAATCCCTTTTGCTTCTTTCTCTTCTTCCTATGTTAATCATTTGAGATTTACAGTTTTAAATTGTTAGCTTCATTGTCTGTCAAAACGTTTTACACCAAGGGTAAAATTTATATTCTTTGTCTTTGGAATTATATATTCACACACATTCTAGTCTTAAATATTTTCTAAATGCTATTTAATTTGTGTGATTGTTCTTCATGGAAAGGTTTCAAGATATGCTGAACTTCTTTAATACATTTATTTCCTGAATCTATTGCTCTTTGAAAATTAAAAGGAACCTGTAGGGTATAAGGAGGCACATAAGATAACTTAAAAAAATACCATGGAATACTATACAGCCTTGAAAAACGTTGAGTTTGTGTCCTTTGTAGGGACATGGATGAACCTGGAAACCATCATTCTCAGCAAACTGACACAAGAACAGAACCACATGTTCTCACTCATAGGCGGGTATTGAACAATGAGAACACTTGGACACAAAGGGGAGCATCACACACTGGGGTCCGTTGGGTGGTGGGCTACAGGAGGGATAGTGGGAGGGAGGGTGGTGGAGGGATAATGTGGGGAGAAATGTCAGGAATAGGTGATGGGAGGATGATGGCAACAAACCACCTTGCCATGAATGTGCCTGTGCAACAATCTTGCATGATCTGCACATGTACCCCAGAATCTAAAGTACAATTAAAAAAAAAAGATATAGGAAAGAGAGCATTAAATGTTTATTAAATTAGTAATTGAAACAAAAGTAACAAACTTCGTAAAAGGTGATTTAATGACTTGGCAAATTTAATTACAGTGATCTGATTAAATTATGCTGTCACAAAACATTGGTATCATCATAATTGATTTGTGAGTACCATTGTGATTTTAGATTGATGTAGCTCCAATAACAGATGAAATAATTTTGCCCTCCAGTAAAGAGTCAAAGTACAACTAGAGTTGTAATGCAAAGATATATATGACAATAACCTGACATTATGTCTTCCTACTGCTTGCCATCTCTCCCACCCTCCCTCTTTCACTCTATTTTGGTTTTCCTACTTATTTTTATTTGTTTCCCTTTCTTCTCTTGCATGCTTTTCTGTTTTCCTAGTTCTATCATATACTGATATTTTTGTTGTTGTTGACAGAATGAAGTTCTTTAAATTTCCTTATGTTTATATGAGCAGGAAGGTAAGAGTGTTCCCTATCACAAATCTTATTATCACCAAAAAGAACACTTTTGACTCATTCCTTAAAAAGTATGTTTTCATTAGCTTATTAGTTGAGAATTGCTGTTGTATACTATGCTTCATAAATAGCATAGTAGAGTGAAATCTAATTAATAGCATGAAAAACCATTAAACTTTAATTTAAAAAAAAAAGTGTAAACATAAAGTCAATCTTAATTGTTTAAGCTGTCTCATAAAATTATTTTAAATAAAACGAAGCATTAAACAAGAAGAACTCTAATTTTGCCAAGTCATTATTTTAGATTACATTACGTATAAGTGAACCATAGAAAGATCTAAGATGATCAATTGACACACAAAAATAAAATACCTAGGAATAGAGCTAACTAGGGAGGTGAAAGTTCTCTGCAACAAGAACTACCAAACATTCCTCAAAGAAATCAGAGATGACATAAACAAATGGAGAAACATAACATGCTCATGTATAGGAAGAATCAATATTATTAAAATGATCATATTGACCAAATCAATTTATAGTTTCAATGCTGTTCCCATTAAACTACCATTGAGGTTCTTGACAGAACTAGAGGAAACTATTTTAAAATTCATATGGAACCAAAAAGCCTGAATATACAAGGCAATCCTAAGCAAAGAGGACAAAGCTGCAGGCATCACACTACCCAACTTCAGACTATGCTACAGGGCTACAGTAACTAAAACAGCATGGTACTGGTACAAAGACAGGCACATAAACCAATGGAACAGAATAGAGAACCAAGAAATCAGTCAGCACACCCACAACTGTCTGATTTTCCTCAAAGGAGACAAAAACAAGCAATGGGGAAATGATTCCCTTTTTCAATAAATGGTGCTTAGATAACTGGCTAGCCATATGCACAAGATTGAAACTATTCCTTCCTTATACCGTATACAATCATCTCAAGATGGATTGAAGACTTAAATATAAAACTCAAATCTATAAAAACCCTAAAAGATAACCTAGGCAATACCATTCAGGACATAGGCATGGACAAAGGATTTCATGATGAAGGTGCCAAAAACAATTGCAACAAAAGCAAAAATTGACAAATGGGATATAATTGAACTAAGGAGTTTCTGCGCAGCAAAGGAAACTATAGACAGAGTAAACAGACAACCCACAAAATGGGAGAAAATTTTTGCAAACTATGTATCCAGCAAAGGTCTAATATCCAGCATTTATAAGGAACTTACAGAAATTTACAAGAAAAATACAGAAAACACCAATAAAATGAGTGCAAAGGGCATGAGCAATCACTTTTCAAAAGAAGACATACATGCGGCCAACAATCATATGAAAAAAGCTTAGTATCACTGATCATTAGAGAAATGCAAATCAAAACCACAATAAGATGCCATCTCACAGAAGTCAGAATGACTATTATTTAAAAAATAAAAAAATAGCAGATGCTAGTGAGGTTGAGGAGGGAAAATAGCATGCTAATACTTTATTTACTTTATTAATGGCAATTTAAATTAGTTCAACCATCATTGAAGACAATGTGGTGATTCCACAAAGACCTAAAGACAGAAGTGCCTTTCAATCCAGCAGTTCTATTACTGGGTATATACCCAAAGGAATATAAATAATTCTTTTATAAAGACACATGCATGTGTATGTTCATTGCAGTACCATTCATAATAGCAAAGACATGGAATCAACCTAAATGCCCATCAATGATAGACTAGATAAAGAAAATATGGTACATATACACCATGGAATACTTCATGGCCATAAAAATGAATGAGATCATGTCCTTTGAAGGAACATGAATGGATCTAAGGGTCATTATCCTTAGAAAACTAATGCAGGAACAGAAAACCAAATACTACATGTTCTTACATCTAAGTGGGAGCTAAATGATGAGAACACATAGCCACATAGAGGGGAACAACACACACTGGGACAGTCGGACCATGGAGGTTGCGGGGAGTGAGAAGATCAGGAAAAATAACTAGTGGGTACTAGGTTTAATGCCTGAGTGATGCAATAATCTGTACAACAAACCTCCATGACACAAGTTTGCCTAACAAACCTGCACATGTACTCCTGAACTTAAGAAGAAAAATCTGGGATGACAATTTCCTTTCTACTCCATGGCTGTCAGGACTTCTCCATGACCTTAGAAGGCACTATTTTATTAATAATATATTTACAATTTTCTCTACAGGGAAGGTCTGTCTACTGTATTTGATTATCAATGACTGGGTGAGAGCCAAAATTGATTTTTGAGCACCATTATGATTTTAGATTGAGGGTCTCTAAACTAATTTCACTTGACTGGTGTGTGTGTGTGTGTGTGTGTGTGTGTGTGTGTATGTGTACACACACATGTGCATGTGCACATGCTTGTGTGCTTGTGTGTGTATTAATTTATAACTTGATATAAGTCTGGATGTAGTTAAATTATAATTTGTTTACATTTCAGTTAGTTAAATGGTTACTAATATTTTCCTTGAAGTTAAGCAAAGTATCACGCATTCCAATGTTTTCCTCCTTCATTTATGGGTCACATATTTTGAAATACAACAGCAATCTTATTCTTATCTTTTTATTGTGACAAATTATAGGTGACATAAAACTTACCCTTTTAGCCAATTTTAAGTGTGCAGTTCGGTGGTATTAAGTACATTCACATTGTTTTACAGCCATCACCAAAACCCATCTAAAGAATTTTTTCATCTTTGCATACTGAAACTCCATACCCAGGAAAAAAAAAGTAACTCCCCATTTTTTCCTTCCCACAGCCCCTGGTAACAATCATTCTACATTGTGTCTCTATGATTTTGACTACCTTGGGTACCTTATATAAGTGGATTTATGTAGTATTTGTCCTTTGTTTACTGGCCTATTTCACTTAGCATAATGTTGTCAAGACTTATCCATGTTATAGAATGTATCAGAATTTTCTTCCTTTTAAGGCTGAATAATATTTCATTGGATGTGTATGGATGTGTATATACTATATATACCCATATATTATTGTATTTATGTATCTGTACATGCAGTTGACATTTGAACAACATGATTTTGAGCAGTGTTAGTCTACTTATATGCGGATATTTTTCAATATATATTTTAGAAAAAATTTTAAAGATTTTTAAAAATTTGAAAGAAAAAACTCACAGCAAACCACATAGCCTAGAAATATCAAAAGAAATTAAGAAAAAGGTAAATCATTAATGAATAATGTATATACAGATACTAGTCTATTTTATCATATACTACCATAAAACGTACACAAATCTAGTATACAGATTTAAAATTTATCAAACCTTATGCACACAAACACAAACTAAACATGGCATTATTCGCAATTGAGAGAAACATACACAAATGTAAATATGCAACATTAAATCAAAACTATAAAATTACCTGTACTATATATTGTAGTGTTCTAATAATTTTGTAACCACTTCCTGTTGTGGTGAACTCAAGTGTTAGGGAGTATACACTTAAAAAGCCATGTGATGCTAATCACCTACAAATGAGCAGTTCTTCTCTCCAGTAAATTGTGTATAACACTAAAAATTATCTTTCTTGGTTCTCGTATTTTTTAATCATGTTTTGTGCAATAGCATAAACCTTGTATAAAACATCATAGGACCCATATGAAGTGCCACTAGTGATGCTGGAAGTACTTCCAAGAAGCAGAGAAAAGTAATGGCATTACAAGAAAAAGTTGAATTGCTTTATATGTACTGCAGATTGACATCTGCAGCTGTTATTGTTCACCATTTCAGAGATGATTCATCTTGTAAACAGATGACATACGCTTATGGTATTGATAAAAAAAAGTACATTATTATAAATGTATCTTTCACCTCCTTGGTTGAATTTATTCCTTGGATTTTTTTTTTTTTTTTTTTTTTTTTTTTTTTTTGTTACTGTAAATAGGATTCATTTCTTGATTGGTTCTGAACTTGATTGTTATTGGCATATAGAAATGCTACTGATTTTTGCTCCTAGATTTTGTATACTGAAACTATTCTGAATTCATTTATCAAATCTAGCAGTCTTTTGGGGGAGTCGTTAGAGTTTTCTAGATATAAGATGATATCAACAGCAAACAGATAATTTGACCTCCAGTTTTGTAATTTGGATGCTTTTTATTTCTTTCTCTTGTCTGATTGTTCTGGCTAGGACTTCGAGTAATACATTGAATAGGAGTAGTGAGAGTGGATATTTTTGTCTTGTCCAGTTCTTATGGGGAATACTTTCAACATTTACCTGTTCAATTTGATGTTGGCTGTGGGTTTCTTGTATATAGCTTTATTGTTTTGAGGTATGTTCTTCAATGCCTAGTTTCTTGAAGGTTTTATGATGAAGGGATGCTGAATATTATCAAATGCTTTTTTCTTCACCTATTGAAATGATATTGTTTTTTGTTTTTAATTATGATTGTTAGGTTAATCACATTTAATTGAACCATTCTTGCATCTCTGGAATAAAAACTACTTGATTGTGTTATATTAAGTTTTTAATCTGCTATTGAATTTGGCTTGCTATATTTTGTTGAGGATTTTTGCCTCCATATGCATTTAGGAATATTTCCTGCAGTTTATTTTTTTGTTGTTTTTGTTGTGACTTTGTCTGGCTTTGGAATCACGATGATAGAGATTTTATACAATGAGTTAGGGAAGATTCCCTCCTTCTCAATTTCTTAGAACAATTTCAGTATGATTAATACCAGTTCTTTGTATGTCTGGTTGAAGTCAACTGTGCCTCCATCTGATCCTGAACTTTTTTTCTCGAGAAAATTTTTATTACTGGTTAACGATTTATAATCCTTTGAGTATATAGCCAGTAATGGGATTGCTGGGTCAAATGGAATTTCTATTTCTAGATCCTTGAGGAATCTCCACACCCTCTTCCACAATAGCTGAACTAATTTATACTCCCACCAACAGTGTAAAAGTATTCCTATTTCTCCACATCCTCTCCAGTATCTGTTGTCTACAGATTTTTTAATGATAGCCATTCTAACTGGGGTGAGATAGGATATCAGTGTGGTTTTGATTTGCATTTCTCTAATGACCAATGATGATGAGCATTTTTCCATAAGTTTGTTGGCCTCATAAACGTCTTCTTTTGGAAATTGTCTTTTCATATCCTTCGTCCAGTTTTGAATGGGTTTGTTTGATTTTTCTTGTAAATCTGTTTTAGTTCTTTGTAGATTCTAGATATTAGCTTGTTGTCAGATGGGTAGATTGCAAAAATGTTTTCCCATTCTGTTGGTTGTCGGTTCACTCTAATGATTGTTTCTTTTGCTGTACAGAAGCTCTGAATTTTAATTAGATCCCATTTGTCTATTTTGGCTTTTGTTGCCAATGCTTTTGGTGTTTTAGTCATGAAGTCCTTGCCTATG
>CAUYLG010061558.1:0-12785 GCA_963573385.1 Cacajao melanocephalus | reverse complement strand
TGTTGTTTTTTAAGGACAAAAAACAACCAAAGACAAAAACCAAATATCAAAATCCCTTCAGTCATGATGGCCATCAGTAATTATGCATGCAATTATTATAAGATACATGTACCAAATAGTATAACAACAATTAGCACATTCAAAGAAAAACAGACTTTCTTTAATTTCAAAGAAAGTACTAATTGGTTAAAATGAACTACAATCAGAGTAGATTGTATTTTAAATTCACATAGAAGAGGTATCCTATGCTAATAAAATAGTGGAAATCATTTACTCACCTCTCTTCCCTGAGGGTTTCCAAGAATTTGGAAGCATTGCAGAGTAGAACAATGGCCATAATGTTACAAAGCATCTTAAAAAAGGTCATCATAATAGTCCTACATTTTAGTATATAGTATAGTGATATTTATGAATAATGATTATCTCTATTAAATAAAGTCACCTGTATTTTGTGGATTAGTAAATCATATATACATTTTAATTGTGTTTGGATACATTACACTTTGACAAGCATTTTAGTGATTGCATGAAGTATAAATAACATTTAATTTTTAGTTTTTGTAAAATGTTTGAGAATATTAGATATACCTGTTTTGCTGAAATATATACTGCAATTGAATATCCAATTATTAATAGACGTTTTAATTCAAAAAATTCTAATACTCTGACAATAATGCCTTTTAACAAAAGACAAAGACAAAACATACATATATTTTATCATATAATCATTTTCATTGTAACATAGCTGTCGTATCAGCCTAGAAAAGAACCTCCTGGGAATTCATTTCAAATTATTGAAGCAGCTGTTTCTTCAGTTTAAAATAAAATATCCATAACAAGTTCACACATGACAGATGCAAGTTAAAAAAACTAGATTCCACAGTGTGAGCTAAAAGCAGATGTTTTGAATGATCATATTTATAACCAGATATGATCATATTTATAACCAGATACAATAAATCTTAGTTACCTATAGTAAGAATTCATGAATACTCTTTTCTATGAATCAGCTTAAAATGTAGTTCCTGTAGTTTGTTAGATCTTTTGAAACCAGGCTTCATTAAATACAAATATTCCGTAAACTCATATGTATCTAGTCTTTTTTATTCTTGCTTATTTCATGTGCTTCCTCAAGGATAAAAGCACTGTTAGGGCACTGACATTTATTATATTTATTTAATGCTACACATTCTCCCCATCCAACTCAAAGTCAGAAAATTCTTTTGTTTCTGTGAATAAACTAATGACTATTAGAGTGAGAATTTTAAGTCTCAGAATAAGCAGTTTGCCTGGTGAAAAGCCACTCCAAATATTGAGTGAATGTTAATATTCAATTAGAACTTTTAAAAATTATAAACAATGCAGGTTTGGTGAAAATTTAAACAAGTGAAAAGTTTGACGTAGGAGTGAAAGCCTAGAGTTATCAACCATACAATTATGATTGCCTTCTAAATTTTTATTTTATAGTATATCACAAATTTTCCACTTCCACGTTGATTAACTTACATTTCTAAACCAAAGCAATCACGGCATAGGGGGAAAAGCATGCGATGTGGCCTTGTAAGATGGGTTTGTGTTCTGTCTTTGCTTCTTACCAGTTACGCATCCTTGGACAGATCCCATTGGTGTTTCTTGTCAGGAATAAACATGAAATTATACACAAACACAATTGCTTTGTAATATATAGGAGTTACGTTTTTAGAAAATTCACAACATATGCTCTCATATGTGAATGTACAATGGCATGTACAACGATGCAGTGAAACACTGCTTATCATTGGTGCATATTCATTAAATATTCAGATATGTATCAAGACTATGAGCAGGCCACTTATTCAGTGTAGCCCCCACCACAGCAAAGCCTTACATATAGCTTTATACTACAGTGAAAACAGGTCATCACCTCTGCATGATGTTCTTCATTCTGCTGTAAGACTTCTATGCAGAGCTCTGCTAGATGAAGAATCTCTTCCAACTTTCTAGCAGGAGATGCCTGGCTCATGGTCTCTATATGAAAAAAATCATAATCATGTTACCTTGAGAACAAAAAGCCAAACATGTTCGAAGACATAATGATGAGACCAGAATGTTTAAATAGAATGAGAAATAAGGAATACGAGAAATACAAATGAATACATTATTTAGTTGAAAAAAAAGCAGTTCACCAGATTACAGAACATATTTCACCCACAAAGCAATGACAGGGAACTGCAAGTGCTTTGCCATTTAATAGATAAGAACAGGTGCATCAGCACATTAGATGCTCAACTTCTGCAACAAACAAGTTATAATTCTCCTCAAGGTCAGCAGCACAAAGAGAGCAGATACAAACAGTCTTTTCTTTCTCTCTGTATTGTATTATCAGTACAATACCATTAGTCATTCCTGGCATTAGCAAAACCCATGCTTTTTTGTCACTATTTAAATTCCCAGCCAGAAATGTCTATAGTTCATGTTGATCTTAAATTCAAGAAGTACAAAGTCACCTAAAACAACTCTGACAGCTAGCAATTGACTGATTTCCTCCCTATTTCTCAGCCACCATCCCACCCCACCTTTCCAACTGAAGGAGTTGTGGGGGAGGAAAGCAGGAAGTGTTCTCTGAAGCTGAAGGTTCTTTCAGCAGTAAGCTGAACTGGTATAAAAAGGAGAGACCACAATGAGATTAAGTGCAGTTACCTGAAATTCTGCTATAGAGAAGGCAAAGTAGTTATTTTCTAAGATTCAACTAACTGGCAGAAATTAGAGATGCCCTGTGTAATGAAACTGTTCCAAAACAATGTGAAGAACAGTTTCCAAAAAGGATATTAAAGATAAATGTTGTCTGGGATTCACAGGATCTTTCTCTTTGCTCAGTAAGGAGGTTGTGAGGAAGGAAAATCAAATTTTCAGTAAAAGATATTCTTCCAGGGGAATTTAAGGGCCATTTTTTTTCCTGCAACAGATTTTTTCCCTTGACGTACTTCTTCCTAAAACATCAGGTTTAAATTTGGAAGAGACACTTCCATTTGCTCTGTTCTAACGTGTTCCTAAGGGATGTACAACGATGCAGTGAAACACTGCTTATGATTGGTGCTTATTCATTAAATATTCATTAGACATTCACTGTAGCTCAGATACAGTGCAATGCACTGATGTGAGGTTCACATCCCTCAATCCTCAAGCCATATACACTTCCTACTATAATGGAAAGCCATTGCTCCTCTGTGACCGGGATAAAAAATTACAATGATTCTTTAGAAAAATAAGTGTGAAACACCAAATAGTCAAGTGTGCCTTCAATGTTATTAGCTGTAGGAAGTAAGAGGCAGTATGAGACATACTTTCATTCTCAACTCAAAATCACAAACTCACGACTGAAAAGATCCTTAGACATCAATGATCAAATCTTTCATCTGTTTCATGAATATTTCAACATCCTCAAATGAGGGTAAAGTCCAGGAGGCTCAAGATTTTGCATGGCAACCTACTTAACTTAGGGGCAAATCTATTAGTGATAAAGAAAATGTGAGGGAAGACTGCTGAAAGCAGGTCTGGGGGAGACATTGAGGGAAGGTAAGCTGGAAGCATAGTCTTAAAGAAATAACAAATGACCTGGGGAAGAGGAGAAGGGATTTTCAGAGAAAAAATATTGTATGACACAGATGGGGTGCATTTTGGAGGAAGATGATGGTAACAATAGTTAGAAATAATACAGTTTCTTGAGAACCAATTATGTGTCAGGCACAACCCAGGGCACTTCCCACTTGTTAGCACACACATTTTCCTAACAGGTTTGTTTTTTATTCATGTAACTCATAGATAAGGAAACATGCTCGAAGAAATACATGCAGCAGCTAAAAAGCAGTGAAGGTGAGACTTGAACATGTCGGCTCTTGTACTTGTCTGGCTGGAGTAAGAATGTCCCAATAACGATGGGTGATCACAGCAGACTTTAAGTAAGATAATAAGTAGACTAGATGACTATATCCTATGAATAACTTGGGGCAAATGTTTCTTAGAAGGGTCTCAGAATAAATTAATTTTAGGAAAATGTATTTGGTGATTGTGTGCAAGAAGGACTGGTGAAAGTGTGTGACATGGATCCTGAGGATCTGGTTTAACAGAATAGTGAGCCATGGAAAGATGATACTAGGAACAGAAAGGAAGGGAAAGATGCACAGATACTCCAAAGGAAGAATTTGTGAGCCACTGTTGACTGGCCAGAATTTGCAGGCCAGAGAGGAGCATGACTCTGAGGTTTGGAGACTTACTGGCTTAGAGAATGATGCTGCACAGTCTTTAATTAACCATCCCATATATTTTAGCACTAACTACATTTCCACATAAGTGTGATTTAAAATAAGTTAAACATTCTAAACTAAAAAATATAACTGTGAATTGTAAAATCTGCAAACATGCAGAGTTAGGCTATCTGAATCTGCCTCACAAACTCCTACTCTCCTTCAAGGCTCTACTTTAATACTACCTTAAAATTGGACCTGCTCTGAGTTTTGGGGCTGAAGGAGTTGCTCCTCTCTCTGAACTTCCCTATTACAGGCTCATGAGTCTGTTGCTAAACTGTATTAGATCAAAGTCAGAAACTGAGTCTCATTCATACAGTTATCTTGTGCAGGCTTTGGACCATGGCAGGTATTTAATGAATGTTTACTAAGAATGCAGCAGAATAATTATGGGAGGAAAAGCATGATAAAAAATTCAATCAATACTCCAATTTTTAAATTTTGCATGGGATTGCAAAGATCTCATCTGCATCTAATACATCAAGGGTGGATAAAAGAGCAATCTCACAATAAAATGCAGCTGTAGTCTGAGAATCCTTCTCGAATAACTGATAAATGTTTAGTTCTGAAATTCTTAAAGAAAAAGCTTTCTTCAGAAATGAAAACTTTCTCAGAAAATGTCTTCAAAATAACCTTTAAGCCTCAAGAGGATATCACTTATCTTTCTTAATTTCTCCATTTTTAGATGAAGAGTATTAAGTTTGGGAATCAGAGGGTTCTTGAACTCCTTAAATTATGTACTAATTTTTGTGTAGAGCCATTTTTGGGGTGAGGGAGAAGGACCATACCTTTCAGCAGATTCTCAAAGTTGTCTATAAACCAAACGAATGCTAAGAAGCACCAAACCAGATAATTTCTAAAATTCCTTCCAGTTGAGGCAATCTATGCCTCCTATAAATGTTGTACTTATATATTGCATTATATTATTTAATGTAGTCATAAATATATATGTTTTTCTTAAAGAAAGGAAAAGGCAATAAAATTTATTTATGTATCAAAGATTAAGAATTTTTTTTCCTACATACTTCAGTGCTAGGGGCTAGCACTACTAACTCTCTGCATGTCTGCAGATTTTACAATGTATAATATTGTTTCAGTTTAGAATATTTATTTTAAATCACTAAAGTAGGTAGGAAAAATAAATCCTACATACTCTACCGAATCCTTACAAGCATTTTGTAAATTAGAGAATCATGATCTTCCATTTCTAGAGTCTTGGAGAGGTTAAAGGTGTCTGAGTTCATACAATTTGTTGCTGGCTGAGATGACACTAAAATCTTACCTCTGATGTCACACAGACAGAAGTCATATTACTACGATACTTGAATTTTTTCATTTTCAATTTTCTGAATAAAAATCACTTACAAATCCCCCCACTCCACATCCTTAGCCGCAAGTACACAATAGAAAAGAATAACATAACCAACCTTAGAACTTATCATGTGTGAATCTTTGAAAATCAGCTTTTACATGTGACACTATCTTAAGTACAAACTCTGAGAGTACCCTGTGTCCTAGTGAAATTTAAAAAGTTCTAAAACATTTATTCTTCCTAGATTAAGTTTATTGAGAGGATCAAAACTTTGTACTTGAACATAATGGCCACTCTAATACTTTAAATAGATAGCATTTTTATCAAGTACACTGTATTCTGTGTCTGGTTTCATCCATTTGGCTACGGCCAAGAAGTTTAATGCATTCTGTAGTCATAACTCTATTAGAACAAGGTTATCAATAGCTCCATTAAAAAGCTGAACACTGGGAATATTTGAGAATTCCTCTTTAAAATGTTTTCTTTCACTCATTTTGTAACATTTCCAAAGCATTACAGATGGCTATACGTCCTTTAAGCTTCACACCAAATTGCTGATTGTTGTAATACATTTCAAATAGCAACATTTAAAACAAATATGCTAAAAGTAGCAAGGTTTCTTGATGAATTTCGATGCATTGTTCTTGGCTATGATTCTTCTTTGCTCTGGAACACTTTTGGTTTTCTATAACTAAAATAGAAAACCAAAGAGTACTTGGCTTACTGAAACAATTAATTTTTAATTATACCTCTGTATATTTAAGAAGCGATCTCACTGAAAAAGTGGATAGGAGATGGAAAGATATAAGAAGACAGCTTGATTGTTTGGTTTGGTAGGGTTTCATGGCTTCTGAAAGGGGCACACTCCTGGTACACTGTACTGGGTTGCCTCCCTTGCTGCTATTTCTTGTCAAAGTCCCTAGTGGTGGATGCACAGTGATGCTCATGGTGAAGCTTATGCCAGGATGTGGGAAGAAGACCAAGAGATCCCTTCCTTTTATCCATATATGATATGTAGTAACTTGTCATGCTCTGGCCTTAACTTTAAAAAAATTTTAATTGAAGAATAAAAAGAGAATTTGCTAATAATGTCACATGATGATTTGATAGATGCACATATTATGTAACAATTGTCACAAATTAATTTTGATAAGAGAGATTTTAAATGTCCTTACCTCCACTCACCATGACCGTAACTTTTAATGAGCTGATTGTATCTGTATTTGTAGCTAAATAATAAACAGTGTTGAAGATGGTTTTAGATTGAAGGACTATGGCAGTAATCCCATCCCAATATTGTCTATCTTCTTCCCTCCTTTGCATCTAGGCCATGATGATCAGCTAGGGAGCATGAAAAGATAATTCCTGTATATGCACTCATTTCTTGTTTGTTTTTAAACTCCCCAGATTCTGTGGCCCTGAATTTGATTCCATAAATATTTTGTTTCATGTAAGGTACTTTGCTAGCCACTGAGGGGATACAATGATTTAAAAGGTATTTCTGCCTCCAAAGAACTCAAATATATCTAACCAGATTATAAGGTAGAACATGGCAACCTATCATTCGTTTTTGGTTAACATAAAGAAGATCTGTTATAAAGTCTGTAAAGAGAGTGAATTAAATGTAATCCTCATGCAAGAACAGGGTTATTTGCTTGCAAGAAATAGGATCAAAGATGCATTAACAAGAGGGCCTTAAATTGCTATATATATCATATGGAGTTTTTCAGAGTGAAATTATTGTGGGGGGTGTGTATTTCAGTTTAGAAAGCCAGCAACAGTCCAAAGTGGAATTCTTCCACCTCTTCCCTTCCCATTCAGAGAAAAGCACTCGCTCACTCCTCTGCTGCTTCCCTCTCCAGCTAATGACTATAAATCAGATGGATGATAACAAACTCCTGATGTTCAGGAGATAGCTGAGGTGAGAAACACAAAAATCTTAATAAGGGACTGTAGAGATAACTTCAGAAAATCAGAAAAGAGGTGTGGAAAAAGGGAGAAAATGGGAAAATCTTCACTACCTAGTGAAACAAGTTAAAGGCAGGACTATAGATTGGCAAGTGCAGGAATATGAGCACATGGAAGCAGTCACCTGGGGCACTCTCTGAGGTAAGGCTTTACCTTGAGAGCTTGTAAAGAACAAGGAAATTGGGCAAAAGGCATAGCATCTGAGTTCTTCTATTAGCAACCCCAAATGTCAGCCAGTAACAAGGACTGTCAGCCTCCTCTCTTGTGGCCTCCTCGATGGCAAAACTTATCTACCCTTAGGCCCAGCTGAAGAAATGGTGGAATGGATCCCTCCTTTTCCCTCTCCTCACTAAAGTAAATAGTGACTGATCCCCTAGTTGTTCCCCTGCAGAAATATAAGGCAACACTGCATTACACACTCTCACACATATATACACAATGCTATGGGCACATAAAAAATTGTTATAATTACAGAGATCCAAAAATATCTCATCAATGTTTGTTAGATGCCTTCTGTTCCCTTATAAACTATAAGCCCCTTTAGTCCACCTTAGCTAGCCAGGGAATTTCTACTGAATCCCCAGTCTATTCTAATTTGAATCTTAACTCTGATATCAATGTCCTTCCTCTTTGCATAGTCCAGACTGATGACTCAGTTGGAAAGTCTAAATTTTTATCTAGATTTTCTGACCCATCCTTCAGCTCCAGCCATAGCAACCTGTGGTAAGTGACATGGTGCCAAAGCCTGGGACAAGTAGGCTCCAGGAGGTCAATCCTGGCCAGATCTCAATACTTACAAGCTTTCTTACTCCAAGATAGGAGGGTGGGAAGTTAGGCACTTCCTTACTCATTAAACAAAACAACCCATTCCTGCCCCTGCCATCTGTCTGCCACTTCTTTAGAACTTGTGACTAGATGCATCTAAGGAACTTTTGGACTCAGTACCCTAGAGAAGATAATATATAACTTGGTAAGAAGACTACCTCAAAATCTGTGAGTGACAGGGTTCCCAAAACTCAACTTACTTTCTCAGTTCTTTAGGGTCAACTGGCCTATAATTGCTGCAGTATCTGTGGCATCTCCAAGACCTGGCACTACCAACTAATGAAAGAAAATGAGGAATCATTGACTCTCTCCTGGTTTATCTGACTGCAACCCAAATGATCTTATGGTTCCACAAGTACTGGACTATGTACTGCTTTCATGAATGAATGGAGTATAGATCTCCATTTCTTGGCTTCAGCATTTATCAGAATCACCTGGAGGACTTGCTAAAACACAGCTTGCTTGGCATCACTCCAAGTTTCTGATTCAGTAAGTCTTGGGTAAGGCCTAAGTATCTGCATTTCTAACAAGTTGCCAGATGATGCTCACGATGCTGGTGTAGGGAATGCTGAAAAACAAAGTTAAAAACAAAGGTGACCTATGTAAACTTTGATTATTTCCTCCTTTCTCTGAAATCAAGCTATCCCTTTATATAAACCTCATTTCAGGCAAAAGGTGACTTTTTCTGCGGAATCTGAACTGATTCCCAGATAGGATAGTGTCCATATTTGGGCAATCCTATATATAAATGAAAATAATTAATCCAGGATGGTATAGCCTCCGGATAGGTATTTAAAATCCACACAAATACTAACGCCGCATTTGTTTAAAAACAATAGGTCTGTGGCCTCCTACTTTCATGGCTCCTTTTGGAACCAACTCACTTACTGACCCTGTCATTTAAAGTAAGAGTTCCACTTAATATTTCCCTGGAATTAACCATGCTATATGCTTTGGAATAACTGTTCTGTGATTACAGTCACATTAACTACTTTACCCAGATTATCTTTTATATCGGTAAATTCATTGTAAGCCAATGGCCCGCTGTTGAACAAAGGAGAATTGGCCACTAGAGTATAGGCCAATGGCTGCTGGACTGAATCCAAACTGAACAGTCTCCGTAAGTCAACAGTAAGTGCTGACCCATGAGTGGTGAGCCATAAAATGTCAGTTACATGTGAGGTGAAAGTCAGTGACTCTGTGAGACTTTTTTTGGGTGGAATATTGAGGCATAATTTCCTTTTAAGATCCTAAAGTAGGAGATGATGGTGATGGAATTACAGAGAAAAGATTCTAGAACCCACAAGCAAAAATTGTTTGGTTTATCATTTGTCACAGGCTTCTTTTCATATGTGATTTATAAGAGGCAGGAAACACAGACACCTCAATTTGAATTTTATTAAAGTTGTCTTTACATTGAGACCTTGGCTCTCCCGAAGTTTATGAAGTAAGAAAAGCTAAGGGACGAATATGCCTACAGCACTGCTCACAGGGATGAATATGTCTACAGCATCGTGGCTGCAAAGACTATAAAGGCTTGAGGGAGAAGAACGTTTTCTATGCTATCTCCCAGGTGGGCTCAAGTGATCCTCCGCCCTCAGCCTCCTGAGTAGCTGGGACCACAGGCACTCACCACCAGAAGGAAGCAGAAAGTTTTCTATGCTGTCTACTTAGTTTGCTCTGGTTAACTCTGGATATAACTATGTTATAGGATTTTAATGATAGCATAAATTTTTTCCACTGGTAATTTTGCCAGCTAATTGTGTAATAGTTTTTTTTTTTTTTTTTTAATTTGTTTAAATAAGGTCTTGCTCTGTCACCCGGGCTGAAGTGCAGTGGCATGATCATGTTTACTGCAGCCTCAAACTCCCAGGCCCAAGTGATCTCCATAGCCAACTAATTAAATTTCTTTTTATACAGACAGGGTCTCACTATGTTTCCCAGGCTCCTCTCGAATTCCTGAGCTCAAGTGATCTGTATCAGCATCCCAAAGTGCTGGGATTACATTCGTGAGCCATGATACTCAGCCATATGTTTTTTTAAAGGCTGGTCTTGGCTGGGCATCATGGTTCACGCCTATAATCCCCGCACATCGGAAGGCCAAGGTGGGTGAATCGCTTGAGCTCAGGAGTTTCAGACCGGCTTGGGAAACATGGTGAAACCCTGTCTCTACCTAAAATAATAATAATAAAGAAAATTAGGTAGGCATAATGGTGAGTGCCTGTGGTCCCAGCTACTCAGGCAGCTGAGGGAGGAGCCCACCTGGGAGACAGAGGATATAGTGAGCTGTGAGTGCACCAGTGCACTCCTGCCTGGGTAACAGAGACCCTGTCTCAAAAAAGACTGTTCTTAAGCCATGTCATATACACAATATATGTATATATGTGTATATATACACATACACATTCAATAGCTGAAACTGCTGAATAGTCCCCTCCCTGGTATGTTGTTCTTTATATATACAGTGCATCCATTTCTTCTAAATATTATTCAAATTCAGAAACTGAAAATCAAATACTGAATTACATAAAGTCTACAGCATCTTTAATTTCATGCCTATTCCTTCCTGTTTTTTAATTGCATTTACCTAATACATCCTTTCCATGTCATTTGTTTTATTCATAAAAGGAGCACCATCATGCTTCCACTCTTACTTCCTGCCTGACCCTTGCTTTAACTCTTTTTTCCATACTCTAGGAGAATGTCTGCCTGTGAACAATGGGGATACAAGCAAGGCACGGCACAGCAAGACAGGAAGGTGAAGATGGTCTGTTCAATAGGCAATGGCAGGGGACAGGGACTCCAGAGTCTTGCCAGCTACAAGGCAAGGTGAAGGAGAAGTAAAGAGAATATTTTTGGAGACAGTAACCACAATATGAAAGATAACAGTTGAAAAGATTTGCAGTCTTGGATGATGAGAAATGAGTCAAAAGATCTAGATGTCTGTATGTATGTCTTTGTTTCCTTTGATACATAATTAAGTTTTAGGGCATGCAAAGATTTAGAGAAAGTCTCCCAATTGGCAAGTGTAAAAGACCAGGTTTACAGAGTAGGGTTGGGCTTAGTGCCACCTTGAATATTTCTACAGCTCTAACATCCTGAATTTGCCAATCACTGTGAATGTATATGCATGCATTGATGCCTCAGGGATATTTTAAAGGGCTCCTCTTTGAAATTAAAATGTGTGTGTGTGTATGTGTGTGTGTGTCTTTTAAAACACTTCAATTAGGCCTTTTAATTTATTGCTTGAAGCTATATAGTCATTTAACTATGGCCCACAAGTAATGAACCCTTCTTAATTTGCCAAACTCTTTCATCTGTGCAGTCTTTGGGTCCTTATAAACCCTGTTGATAGATAAAGAGGTAGAAACCTGTCAGTTTGCATCACTCTAGTTTTGTACAATTGGAAAAGACTTTTTCATACATGTAACCTACTCAGACTAACAAGGTGCCATGAAAGCCATGCTGCTATGTCTCTTGGCGTACCTGTTGGCACCTGTTAGTAAGTAAATAAGGGGTCACCAGTCAGTTGCTTTCAAATTCTGTCTTTGTAGACTGACAAATTCTACAAAATTGCTTGTGAAAGGAAGAAGCCTTGTTATTTCAAGACTGCATTTATCTATGAATCGCATTCTATATAAAAGTAACAAACAACAAGTACATGACACACTGTCAAGTGAGCTGAGCAAACTGACATCTTTCCTGAGACCTTTCAGAAAACAGGTGTTGAACACTTGTAATAAGATTTCCATGCACCTTCAAAGGAGGAAGGAGGAAGGAGGAAGGAAGGAGGAACATGCTGTTCAGAGTGTTACAGATTATGGCCAAGAGAATAATTCCGAGTAAGGAATAAACTGAAGATATTACATGAATACTTTGTATGTGTGTGTTTTAACTTTTTCTTTTTTTTAACAGAAGACAAATATCTACTAGACAGAAGTTTTTTGAAGTATATAATTTTTCCAGATCCTGGAAAATCTTGGATATACTTGATTAACTATTTCTGATCCATTATCTAAGTGTTTTATTTATTTCTATGTAGAAAACGAACTAAAATGGGGTCACTCTATGTTTTATAAGAAAGTTAAAACAATTTTGTTTTAACTCAGGTATTAGACAAACTTGGAAAGTCATCTAAGAAGTGAGAAAGTGAAAATAACCATTGGGGATAGTTACAATAAAGAGAAATACTAAATTTATAGTGGTAGGTATTTTCTTCTCTGCATTTAGATCTATAATCTCTCTGGACACCAGGTTTTATTTTTTTTTTTTTTGAAAGAAAGAAAAAGAGAGGAAAGAAAGTGAGAGTGAAAGAAAGAAAGAAAAAGAATGTATGAGAGAAAGAAAGAGGAAGAAAAAGAGGGAGAGAGAACAGGATTCTTGTTCTACTGCCCAGG
>CAUYLG010061555.1:0-44450 GCA_963573385.1 Cacajao melanocephalus | reverse complement strand
TTCTTAGTTTTCCTTTGGCGGACGCCCCTTCCCCGCACAGCTGGACCTTCCCCGTTCAGCTGTGCTTACTGTGAAACTCTCAGTCCTCAGTGCTTCCAATTGCTGTTCTCCTTGTGGGGACGGGACCAGCCGAGCCGGAGTCGTCCCATATACTCCGCGCCGAGAAGCGCCATGCTGGGGCGCCGGCAAAATAGCCGCGCCGGCCAAAAAAGTCGCGCTGGCGACTCGTGTGGCTCCTCTGCCGGGAATCTCCTAGTCTGTGGGCAACAAAAATTCGTCTGAAAGTGCGGCGTCCACTCGCTCTCTGCGCTTTCACTGGGAGCTACAATCCTGAGCTGTTGTTAATCGGCCATCTTGGATCTCTCCGTCCACAGTGTTATTTTTAAAAAGTGTAGTTTACATGTATTCTTGATATTCCTAGGCAGGCATAGAAAAGAGGAGATGGAATTCATGATACACAATGAAATAGATCACCAAGGGTAAAAGTTTTACAAATAGAATGGATTGCAGTTCCTGAAGATAGTAATTCTTGCCTACTTGCTTCATGAGCTTGTTAAGAGGATTAAAATCAAAATGAGATCAGAGAAATAAAAACACAATCAAGATTTCAGAAATTGAAAATAGCACTATCATTATCATTTTTAACTAAAGTAATTTATATGGGAACTATATACTTGAGCTGCAAACTCAGTGACTTGGCCCTCAGGTACACAGAAAAGTTCTAATTAAAATTTTAATAATCATCTTATTACAGGTAGAAGGCTTCTTAGTGAAGTAACAAACGGCCATGGTAGTTGGATTCTACTATTCCCAGATTTCCCCATTCTAGTCCCTGTTCCCCAAAAACACTCTCAACACAAACACATTCACACACACACATACTCATGCACTGTACAGGTTCCATGGGCATTCACCTGTCTTATGAGAGCAGACCTAAAGATAATGCCTTGGTGAGTTTAGAATCTCTTTTTGTTTGTTTGTTTGGTTGGTTGGTTGGTTTTGAGACAGAGTTTCTCTCTTGTTGCCCAGGCTGGAGTGCAATGGCTCAATCTTGGCTCATTGCAACCTCCACCTCCTGGGTTCAAGCAAAATTCTCCTGCCTCAGCCTCCCAAGTAGCTGAGCCTATAGGTGCCTGCCACCATGCCTGGCTAATTCTTTGTATTTTAGTAGAGATAGGGTTTCACCATGTTGGTCAGGCTGGTCTCGAACTCCTGACCTCAGGTGATCCACCACCTTGGCCTCCCAAAGGAGTTTAGAATATTTACAACAAGAAAAGAGAAAACTTTTTGTCTTATTAGAATCTCTTTGAATAAATTTTTGAATGTATTCTTTTATCTGTTTCTCAAACTAGCACAAATCCCATTTTACCTTTTCTTTCAATTGGTTAAAAAAAAAAAAATCAAAGCACTCCCCCAACCAAAAAAATAAATCATGATTGATGAAAAAAGGCACCGTGATGTGACTGTCGTACATGGACCAGCCTGTCAGCAATGACCACAGTTCACCTGAGAGTAAGATTACAAAATCACAACCAGAAAATGATTTTTATAATCAGCATCCAAAGCTAATGCCCAATATGTGGTATTTTCTGCTAAAACTCCTAGAAATCTGCCCACATGCTGGACATCTGCATTTGCAGACCCTCTACCAGGAGCTAAATTTATCTGCTATTTAGTGTTTTATTAGATTTAAAAGAGCTAAGCAGAGTTTTAATCTAAGGGGGGATAGTTGATGAAATAAAAACTGGTAAA
Source organism: Cacajao melanocephalus (assembly GCA_963573385.1). Lineage (NCBI taxonomy): Eukaryota > Metazoa > Chordata > Mammalia > Primates > Pitheciidae > Cacajao > Cacajao melanocephalus. The sequence continues at coordinate 42,698 of CAUYLG010061555.1, read as the reverse complement.
AACAAGAATGACATCAGAGAGGAGAATGGACAAGAGAGTTTTGCAGATCCTCCATCTTCCTAAATGTCTATCCCTTCCAGACTTCTTCCCCGAGTTTTTGTGCCCCTGATCTGAACACGACATGTGTCAGATACAGAAGGCATATGGAAATATGATAAACCAGATTTCCACACGTTAGGGAACTTAGAGTCTATTTGGAGAAGTAAGACTAGCACAGGAACAATTAGTTCTCAAAATATATCATTTAAATGCAGAATTTGGTGGATTTTAAGTGCCTTAAAATATTACCAAAAGAAAGTTCAATGTGAACTCCCAGAGTAATCTGGAAAAGCTTCAAGATGAAATGAGGGACATCCGATGAGTCTTGAAAACTGGGAAGCCTCTAGATCCCTAGGGGACAAGCATGGTAATTCCCAAGCAAGGGGAATAGCACAAGGGAGGGCAAACAGTCATTCTCCAATTTTAGTATGCCTAAGTGTTACTTTGGAAGCTTTTACATAGAAGATAGATTCCATTAGATGGATAGATAGATAGATAGAGACACAGAGTGATAGATAATATATAGATAAGGAGATGAAATGGGTGGATAGAAGATAGAGATATATTAAATGGATGGGTAAATAGATAATATATAGATAGAGAGAAATGAAATTAATACATAGATGAGAGAGAAAGAGAGAGAGAGAGATGGGATGGACAGATAGATGATTCATAGATAGATAGATAGATAGATAGATAGATAGATAGACAGATAGATTTCACTTGGACCCACTGCCAGCAATTCTAAATCAGAAAGCTTTCAGAGAAATTCCAGGAATCTGAATTTTTAACAAGTTATCCTCCACATACCCAAATGAAGAAGTGATCCATAAGTCATACTTTAGAAAACACTGACCTAAGTCTGGCAGCTTCACTTACCTTTACAACAGAGAGTACAAAGAGACATTATTAGTTGAGATAAGCATGCCCCCAAGGTAATTTTGTTAATACAGTACCTCCACGTTTTTAAAGTACTGTTATACGCCAGGCATGGTGGCTCAGGCCTGTAATCCCAGCACTTTGGGAGGCCAAGGCGGGTGGATCACCTGAGGTCAGGAGTTTGAGACCAGCCTGGTCAACATGGTGAAACCCCATCTCTACTAAAACTACAAAATTAGCCAGGCATAATAGCAGTAGCCTGTAATCCCAGCTACTTGGGAGGCTGAGGCAGGGATAATTGCTTGAACCGAGGAGGCAGAAGTTGCAGTGAGCCAAGATCGTGCCATTGCACTCCAGCCTGGGCAACAGAGTGAGACTCCATCTAAATAAATAAATAAATAAATAAATAAATAAATAACTGTTATAAAAAACTGTCAGTTTATTTCAAATACTATAAAGATAACTATTTTATTTCCATTTTAAGTTTCTGGTACGAAGCATTAAAAAAAAGTTTAGTGACTTAACCAAGATCACAGCTAGTTATTGGCAATGGGACCCAGGTCTCCTGACAACTAGACAAACTCAATCCACTAGACCTTACTGACTTGTAGTCATTGTTTTGCCCTAAAATGGAAATTCTTATTTTGGCATCCATTCAATTGAAGAAATATATAGATACATAGTATAGGTGGCCTTATATTTAAATGCAGGATGCTCCACTGTCTTCCCCAAAACTTAAGCCATATTTCTCATTTCCATTATATATATATATTTATTATTACATTCATTTCACAAATGTATTGAGCTACTGCTACATGCCTGATCCGGTTTTAATTTCTGGGGATAGAAATGGTCCCCTCTTAACAGAACTGGCATTTAACAGATAATTATAATTTCTACCAAGTGGTAAAATACGGGGTCCTATAGGGAGTAAACAAAGGGAATTCAGAAAAGTTCTATCAGGAACATCACCTTTAAGATATAAAGGATGGCCAGTGGTTAAGTAATAAATAGGGGTATCTATGTTTCTGGAAGACAACACAGCATCTTCAGGAAACTGAAGGAAGAGTTGATGGCTATAGCAAGTGAACAAAAACAAGAGCATTTGACGAAGGTAGACAGTTTGGTGGGGCAGAACTACTGAGTGTCCCACACTACTAATTGCCACAGAGATCAGGAGATAAATAATCCGAACTGAGTTTTGAAAAAAAAAAGTTACTTCTGTATGGTCTCTTTTACAGAAGGGAGTGGGTTAAAATGGTCATGAGGAGTCTAATTACGAGGCCGTTGCTATATATATATATATATATATATATATATATATATATACACACACACACACACACACATATATACACATATATATGTATATATATGTCTATATATATATACGTATATATGTGTATGTGTATATATATATATATTTTTTTTTTTTGCACTTTAGGTTCTGGGGTATGTGTGCAGAACATGCAGGATTGTTGCATAGGTACATACATGGCAACGTGGATTGCTGCCTCCATCCCCGTCACCTATATCTAGCATTTCTCCTCATGTTAACCCTCGCCAACTCCCCACCCCCCACTGTCCCTGCCCTAGTCCCCTGCAACAGACCCCAGTGTGTGATGCTTCCCTCCCTGTGTCCCTATGTTCTCATTGTTCAACACCCGCCTATGAGTGAGAACATACCATGTTTGATTTTCTGTTCTTGTGTCAGTTTGCTGAGAATGATGGTTTCCAGATGCATCCATGTCCCTACAAAGGACACGAACTCATCCTTTTTTATGGCCGCATAGTATTCCATTGTGTATATGTGCCACATTTTCCTTGTCCAGTCTATCATCGATGGGCGTTTGGGTTGGTTCCAGGTCTTTGCTCTTGTAAACAGTGCTGCAATGAACATACGTGTGCATGTCCATTGCAAGCTATCTGAGAGAGAAGCAGTGGTAGCATGGAGTAGGATTGTGGCAGTGGGGAGAAAAATAGTGGATGTATGGCAGAGCTGTCTAGAAGACAGAGCCAGTAGCCGTGGTGTTTGGCTGCAAGATGAAAGAGAAGGAACAGTCAAGGGTGACACCAGATGATTGACAAGTGGGAGGATGGTGATTACCATTCCCTGAAACAAGAGTAAATGGAAAAAGAGCAGTTTTTGAAGGGGAAAGGAGAAGAGAGGAAAATGAATCAAGTTTGGGATGGGTTAAATTTGAGTTGCCTGGAAACATTCTAAATGGAAATGTTCAATAGACAATTGGATATTCTAGCGTGGTACTCCAGAGAGGCCTAGGTTAAGGATAAAGTTGTAGAAACCATAAGCATAGGAGTGCATGAGACCTTGGAGGAAAGAATGTGGGGTGAGAGGACAACAGTGCTTAGAAAAGACTCTTCAGGTAATCTAATAGCCAAGGGTTATGCAGAGATGAGTGACAGCAAAGGACACTGAGAAGTCATCCCAACAGGAGAAAATCAAAGCTAGGATGATACCATGGATGCTGATAATAGCATGGGCACATTAATGACAAGCTTTCTTAAGTCATCATTAAAAAATCTGTATTTGTCCTTTTTCACACTGCTGTAAAGAACTTCCCGGAGACTGGGTAATTTATAAAGGAAAGAAGTTTAATTGACCTACAATTCCACATGGCTGGGGGAGACTCAGGAAACTTACAATCATGATGGAAGATGAAGCAGACATCTTCTTCCCAGGGCGAAGAATCTCACCCAGCAGTATAACCATGACATTCTGATCTCTTAATTTTTTAGGTACTGGCAAAATGTACAAGATTTACTGCAAGACACTGAAAGAAAATATAACACTTTGTCTAAAAATACAATAGGGGATTGCAAGTAACCCTCCATGACTCTGCAGTTGATCATTGAGTTTGATCATTATTGACATGCTTTGTTTCTTCACTTGCTAACTTTTGGCAATTATATTCAACAAGGTAAACTGTCTTACTATGTGATTCCAATGAGATTCTTCTCCTCCTTGGAACCAGTTTTTTTTTTTTAATTTCAGGAAAAAAGAAGAGTAAAACTGTTATAATTAGATTTTCTTTTTTAAAAAAAAATCATCTCTGGTGTTTATTTTTTCATGTGAACCCTGGGAGGGAAATATGTCTTCTGGCCAATGGAATAATATAATATTGGTGTGAGCATTGGCAGTGATGTTTACTGCTTCATTTGCCATCAGGGTCAATTTGGCTAAACAGGTTGACTAATCCTTGTTTCCCTTCCCTGTGTATTTTAACAGAACTAGTGGGCTTAAATGGACAATCTTTCCAGAAAAAGGAGGTCAGTTCTTCTGAAACAAGTAAATGAGAAAGTGAACCTCCAGACAATTCCTACATTTTGCACTTGTTGACAGAAGAGGTTCTGCCCTAAGATGGAGTATAATGAGAATCTTCTCCACCTTCTGTTCCATCTCAATCATGGGTTTGAATTCAAATATCAAAATTCTAGTATTTCTGTATAATATTTTTATTGTGTATTCAAGAGTGTCCCACTCCGTATAGCCATAGAGCTTTGTGGGGCAGTAGTGGGTTCTTAACATGTTACTTCAAATGTTCTCTTACCCTGGGTCACTTCAATTTAGCAAGTATCATTTAATGAGTTTCCACTGGATACAAAGGACAGGAAGGAATTCTGTAAATGATATGAAGATGTATAAAGATTGAAAGGTAGAGAAAAGCCCCAGAAAGATGTATAAACACTTCGAGCTCTTGAATCAAACCCTATGTCTTTTTGGACTTTCAAAAACTTCTGAACAATGGCAAGAATCCTTGCTAAGTTATGAAAACTCTGGGCCATAACCCCAGATCCACAGAAGGCTGTAACCTACCCCTAAGAAAAATGCAATGAGAACAGAGTGTGGAGGAGACACTGATGCTTAAAACTCAGAAACGCATAGAACTAAAAGTCATGCTCACAGTCATTGCACGTTCACTGTGTACCAGCAATCATGCTAAGCGTGCTATATAAATAACCGCATTTTAACCTTACAAATAGCCCTGAAAGTATTATTATTTTCCCCCCACTTTGTAGATGAGGAAATTTAAAAGTTTAGATGTTAAATAAATTATCCAAAGTCACAAAAATCAGTAAGTGGTAGAGCCTGGAATTGAACCCAGACCCTAGATTCTAAGCCACTACATGCAATGACTGTCTTCCTGGTCTACTTCTTTCTCTCCAGCAACCTCAGTCCAGCCTTACCCCAGAGCCCTAGTCAGTTATAGTAGACACAGTGCCTGTGGCCCACAGAATATTAGTGATCCACAAAAATATTTTAATTTTATTTCTTCTAAGTCAGAATATATTACTCTAATAACAATAAATATATGATAATAAATCCAGCCTGAATTGTGTTCATCTATATATCAACATAATCATAAAACATAATATTTATTAGTTTATTTATTTTTATGTAAAAAGGGGACCTCCGAGGTGAAAGTGTCCACTCGAGGCCCAGAAGAGTCAGAATTTGGCAGATGCCATCTTCTTGACAGAGGGATAGAAACTTCACACTCTCTCTTTCTAAGCCTCTTCACTGGAGCTAATTTTCCCTCTTAAATATAATAAAATAACAATAATCAACACTTCTATGGCTTCTACAATATGCCAGGAATGTATATATGAGCTTTATATACATTCTTCACAAACCCCTATGAAGAAGCTGCTACTGTTGTTAGCCACAGAAAGTATCTGAGTCGCATGGTACTAAAGTAGGTTAGCAGTGGCGAATCCCTGAGGGTCTGCAGCAACTTCAGTTCTTGCCTCCTCAGAAGAAAGAATTTGAATGAAGGGCAGGAGGAGAGACAGAGGCAACTTTAGAGAAGGGGAGAAAGTTTATTAAGACGTTTGGAGCAGGAACAAAAGAAAGTAAAGTATACTTGGAAGAAAGCGAAGCAGGCAACTTGAGAGATCAAACGCCCTGTTTAACCTTTGACGTGGGGTTTTATATACTGGCAGACTTGCAGGGTCTTGTATCCCTTCTCCCCTGATTCTTCCCGTGGGGTGGGCTGTCTGCATGCACCATAGGCTGCCAGCACTTGGGAGGGGCCGCATGTACAGTATTTACTGGAGTTGTACACATGCTCACTTGAGGAGTTCTTCCCTTACCAACTGAATGTTCTAGAAGGAACATTCTAGGGATATTTTGCCTCTTAATGTGCATACTTGAGCCCACTTGCCCAACTCCTGAGGTCTTACTGGGAAGCTGCTGATTACCAGATTTAGGTGTTTCTATCTATTGAGAGACGCCCTTTCCCTGGTGGCAGCTGTAACCAATTATTATTATAGAGAAGCAGGTAATGACCACCTGACCATCACCTGATAGTCGCCTGACATTCCTGGTGGGCACAGAGGAGCCCTCTCCTGCCCTGCTCATGCCTGACCAGCTACTGTAACTACACTAGCTACTGTAACATTATTAGTTCCATTTTATTTTATCATTATTATTATTACTGGCTCCATTTTAGCAAAAGAGTATTTAATATTTCTTTGAATCACATCCCACCTACAGTAAAATACCAAGATTCCCTTCAAGATGGGTCTCCGGCCCCAGAATCCTCTCAGAATGGTTTCGCTCATGCAGGCATGCAATCATTCACATATTCACTCCCCTAACATGCCTATCTTAAGAAAGGTGCTCTACAAACCTCTGTAAATACAAGAAGGGAAAATGAAGTATCTCTGTCTACAACTTGCTAACATTCTCACCCTAAGATTATGATTTAAAATACATCTCCTGTAGATTCAGCCATGTTATCTGTGCAATATCTGGAACTAGGTTTTGGTTTGCTAGACTTTGGTTGGCAGTCTTTCAGTGTTTGTGTGTTTGTCTGGAGAAGTGTGAGATTATGGTGTAGAAATTCACTTTTGCCAGTGCATAGAGTACAAACAACCTTCTCCCAGAAGTGTCTACACTATTTAATAGAGAGTTAATAGGAAAGTACTCCAGTGGATTCATTTAAACACAACTCTCTTTGTTAAACTTTTAAAATGGAACTGATATGAGCAATAATATGAACATAAAGCATTATTTCAGCCTTCAGCACGACATAAAAACCACCTCGTCTTTCTTCACAAAATAGTTCCCTCTGTCACTAATAGCATTCAGGATTAGATCAGTTTGACAGTCAACTATTTTTACTTTTCAAGCACAGATCAACGGCACACCCTGCCTGATATCATTAAGATAACCTGAGGATAACTAGCCATACATCAACAAAGGGAGAGATTAATTATTGTGATTAAATAAAGCAACCAAGCTGATTATTAAAATTCCAAGCACTTCTCCCTCACCTCACAGCTCCCTGTTGCTAAAACATTCTTTCCCAGAAATAAATACATTGCCATATATCTCATTTTCTTTTTTGACTTTTTTAATTTTGCTGTTGAAATGTCAACACTCTTCTATGAGTAAATTAAGTAGTTCAATGAGTAGGTCCCTCACTATTACTTTAAATAATCAAGAGTTCCAACCTGATTTCCACTTGCATCTGCTTTTACAAGCATTTTTATTTTGTCTCTAGTTAGATACTACTTGACTGAATGAGAGTGGACTCCTTTTCTGTAACAATGCATATTTTAAATGTTTCAATATTATTTGCAGGAAACTTTTACCTTCCCAGCTGACTAATTACCATATTTAACAAAGCCTTTTTTGTGTGAGAGCGAACAGCACAGCAATTGCCATCATTTGCATGCACACTAAAACTAGCACTGGGAATGTGACCTTCATTTAGGCATTGAATAATGTTCTCTAAGCTTTATCCATCCTGCCTGCTAATCACCGCAGCTACAACACAGTCCCGTGTTGGGCAACTGAATTGTTTTTGTAAACAAAAAGTAAATTTTCTATTAACGCGTCTACACATTTTCTTGCATCAGAGAACTAACATAAGGAAAGGTCATTGAAGGAGACAGACAGGGTTCCAATTAAATGCTATTGGTGGGTAGGGGGATAGAGTCCAGTGATAAAGTATTAAGCTTTTTTTTTCCCTCTTTGTTTGTGCCTTTGTTTGGGAAATAAGAGCCATAATAACAGAGTTAAAACTCCCCATCAAAAGCAAAGCAAGGGCCTGCTAAATCGATTTTTATATGTTAAAAAAAAGGTAGATCTACATTGCTGATATAGAAAAATAAAGATATTGAGTTATAATGCATAAATATGGAGCTATTATCACAAATCCAGCAGGAGTATTTTAGACTTTTAAGGATCTCCTAAAAGGCACAGGAAAGAGATTTGAAAGTTCTTACAATTGAAATAAATCCTTTTACATGATTACAAGGCAGATCTTAGGCTACTAACAAGAAAGGAACCTTAAAAGGGAGGGGATGGTAAGAGTGAGGAGATTCTACTCCATTGAACTCAAAAACCACGTGTCCTACAGCAGCTGCCATTAAATAAATATTCTAGATCTATAACAGTTCTATCCCTGGTGACTATTTGCATGGTAAATGGATAAAAGCACAGATTTAGAATCTCTTATTTATGTAGATCAGAAGGGAAAGAATAATTCACAGTTCTTTCCTGCCCAGAGGTTTACACACTCCACTCCAAAAAGGAAAATTATATGTCATCAGCAAATATACAACAAGGAACCACTTAAAATTCTGGTTTCATTAATCATCATACGCATTTGCCTTTTCTATCCCAGTTCTTTGCAAACTTCAGTGCATACACACACATTAAAAACACACATACATATGTTCGTATAGTTATTTATATAGAATATAATGTTTGTCCTGTGTCTGGCTGGTAGGCTTAACTGATTAAAGTCCTGTTCTAACGAGGATGATTAAAGTCCTGTTTTTCTAACTCTGCTTTTTGGCCAGGAATAGCAATCTAATCTCTGATTAGCCAAGTTCTAAAGGCACACACCGAGTCCCATTGAATCATAGGAGCAGTTTCCCCCATATTATCCTTGTGGTAGTAAATAAGTCACACAAGATCTGTTGGTTTTATAAGGAGTTTCCCCTTTAGCTGGGCTCTCATTCTCTCTTGTCTGCTGCCATGTATGACATGCCTTTCACCCTCCACTATGATTTTGAGGCCTCCCTAGCCACGTGGAACTGTGAGTCCATTAAATCTCATTTTCTTTGTAAGTTACCCAGTCTCAGGTATGTCTATCAGCAGCGTGAAAATGAACTAGTACAACAGGGGACTGCATTCTCTTCAGTTGGGTCTTCAAAGATAAAAGGCTACAAAAACCTGATAGTTGAGTATGCAGGTCAAAGTAGGTAAGCCAAAGAAGTTTTTCCCAAAAGCCCACCAAATCAAGAAGAGCTTGGAGGATTTGAGGGACCTGAAGCCAAGGAAGCAGTTGGTATTCAAAGACCCAGTTGTGGCCAGGCGTGGTGGCTCACACCTGTAATCCCAGCATTTTTGGAGGCCAAGGTGGGAGGATCACCTGAGGTCGGGAGTTCAAGACCAACCTGACCAACATAGAGAAACCCCATCTCTACTAAAAATACAAAATTAGCCAGGTATGGTAGCACATGCCTGTAATCCCAGCTACTCAGGAGGCTGAGGCAGGAGAACCACTTGAACCCAAAGTTGTGGTAAGTGGAGATTGCACCACTGCACTCCAGCCTGGATGACAAGAGTGAATATCCATCTCAAAAAAACAAGAAAGAAAAAGATCCAGTTGTGACTTAAGATACCATCACTAATCGGAGCAACACTCCACAAAAGTCTACCAATAAAACTTATCCTTAAGTGTTTGCAGATCCCATGGTAATCTCTGGAGACAAAAAATTCTGCCAAGGATCTTGATAGCTAAAAGGAATAGTAATATGTCATTTAGGAACTTGCTATATCCAGAATAGCCTCTCACGGTTGAAGGCCAGCTGCTAAGAGGCATAGATAATTTAACTGCCCTGTTGTCTTGGACAAGGAACTGGCAACATCAATTACAAAGGCTCTTGTACCATCTGAGCGAACTCATTGATGCCAAGAACTTTGCCTTCATGTTTGTTCAGCTTGGTCTACACATAGGAAGGTCATGGACAGATTGTTACCAGCTGCTGAGGAGTTCTTCAAAGCCTTTCACAGGAGCAGCTTCATCCCCAAGCTATACTGAGTCAATGCCAAGGTGATAGGTTAAGTAAAACTTGAAGAGGTGATAATGATTGGTACAAAACCAGGAACATACCAGTATGTCATTCCAGCAGCCTCAGCATGCAGCCACTTGTGAGCTATGAAGGAAAGAACAAAAGAGGGTAAGTAGTGGATGCAATTCCAATGTGGAAGAACAGCATGGCAGAAGCAGCAGCATTGGAAATCTAACTCCACTTCCGATGCTAGAAGACCTAGACATAAAATTTAGGGAGTTGTTCTTCCATAACAAAAGAAAAATCCAAATAATTAAATAAAGCCACTGAGTAAAGCAATTAAATGTGATGCTTCAGGATAGACATCAAGGCCATTAATAGCAATTAATGTCTTTTGTTTGTAGTATTATGCATAAGGTATTGTAATTTCCACATAGTAAAATGATCTATTTTTCACTTCATTAGTCAGAAAACATGATCATCGTGATCAAAAAAGTGGCCTCTTTTTACTTCCTGACCAAGATTTAACTGCAAGTGCTTACACTGAGGTCTCATTTTCTCAAGATTTCATTGCAGTTAAAAGATGTACTACAGCCCATTAGTCGGTAGGCTATGGATTATTATAATAAATACTTAAAATCACTTATCAAAATAAAGAGCCAAAGCACACTCTGCCATGCAGTGGGCCTGATTTTTTAATCAGGGTCTCTCACTTGCTAATTGGAAGTACTCAGAACTCCAAATGACTTGTCTTACCATTGGTGAGAATTAAAAAGGTTTATACACTAGAGATATTTTAGCACTTTTCCCAACTAGGTCACCCTCATTACACTAGCTTTGAGGCTTCTCTTATATTTTCTTTCTTATGTGTCAGTTCAAGAAACGGGCTTTCAGAGACAAGTACACTGACCCTCTCAGGCAATGATCCACCAAGCGACTATTCCACATGTAGGCAGCTCTACACATAGCCACTTGCTAGGGGGAAAGAAAATCAATTTATTCCAGAAGTTTACTGAAGCTATTTTATTGTATTTATTTTCACAATGTACCAAACTTCGGCCCGAAAAACAGGCTGGCTTATTTTGTGTGTTTACTTAAGAGGTGAATTTATTTATATACTTATTTATAAGAGTGTATTGAACAGGTATCAGACTGATTAGAAGGAGTGAGGGCAAATATGTTTGCTTGCTTCCTTGTTTTTAAAATTGTTCTGGAATGGTAATGGGGTTGGGAAAATATTATTACATCCAGAGTATTGGACCATGCACCTGCCCAGAATCTTTCTCTGAGTCCCACAAAATAATGGCAGCCAACAATGAATACAGCAAGGGCCACCTGAGAGAGGAGGAAATGAGTAAGACACCTGGGAGGGGATAGGAGCACAGAGCGGGCCAGTGAGCAGCAATCCACTTGAGGAAAATATTTATTTCCTCTGAGGGCAAAAGGGGGAAATTGTGAATAAACCTTAGCAGCAACAAACAGTGAAGGGAATCTGTAAGCCAGGTCATCGGAGAGTGTACCTACCCCCTCAACCACAGTGCCTTCTCCTGCCTTGGGAGACCCCTGAAGGCCACTGGTTGGTAAGTGCAGAGATAAAGACACCAAAGGCTAACTCTTCACTTTCAACAAGCTTTCCGTTTGAAGTTCTAAAGAGCCGCAAACCTCACAGAACCCACCATCTGCCGGGTCTTTTGAATGAGGTCAAAGGTAGCCCACTCTGTGGGCTGAGATAATTGCTTCTTCAGGCTTAGTTAATTAGGACAGTTGTTTCATTATCAGCCAAGCTCTTTTTATACATACAGCCCACATGAACTGAGCCTGAAGATTCATCTCAGAAACCAGGCCAGGGCAGGAAAACCCAAATAATGCTCAGCAATATTCTCGTTTTTAAAAATGTTGAAAATGAAAGACAAAGTCTTGAGTTTTATGTAGAAAACAGTAAAACATAAACTCATACAGTTAAAAGAATATAGTAAATGAAAGAAATAAGGAAAGAATTTGGCAACATTTTTATTTTTTCATTTGAGCATGAATATATGTAAATTCCTTCTGGTTGACGAATCTGAAGTTACTATACTCCTAACCACCCTCGTGAAATTGCCCATTTATGGACACCCTTCCCCATCACATTCCACATGGAGCAACTACAGTTATAAAAAGGACAAATAAAACGGGGGAAGCAGGCCAGTGGCTCACATGTGTAATCCCAGCACTTTGAGAGGCCAAGGTAGGAAGAATGATTGAGCTCAGGAGTTTGGGACCAGCCTGGGCAAAATCCTGTCCCTACCAAAAAATACAAAAATTAGCTGGACATGGTGGTGCATGCCTGCAGTCCCAGCTACTTGGGAGGTTGCGGTGGGAGAATTGCTTGAGTCCAGGAGGTTGTGACTGCAGTGAGCTATGATCATTCCACGGCACTCCAGCCTAGGTGACAGAGTGAGACCCTGTCTTAAAAAAAGAAGGTGGTGAGGAAGCAACTATTGTCACTACAGAATCAAAATGGAGTGAGAAATTGTCAGCAGAACACTGCCTGTGGGAGTGAGAAGTACGTAGCCTTCTGTCCTTCTGTGTCTATCCTCTGACTACTCTTGTGTGTAATTGTGCCTTGGTCTTATGGGTTAGGTTTGGTTATAGAGTTTTTGCCATGATTCTACATCTGTTGTGTCTTAAGAGACTCAGGAAAGAGAAAATTCCAGCATCAAACTTTAATCCAATATATTAGGTTGGTGCAAAAGTAACTGCAGTTTTGCCATAACTCTTGCCATTACTTTTAATGGCAAAACTGCCACTACTTTTGCACCAACCTAAGAGTAAGTATTCTCACGAAGTTTCTTCCTTTCCCCTCAAAATTGTCCTTCTCTTCACTCTACAGAGGCAAACATTGGTTCTTATGTTTTTACTGCTGATAATTTTTTTGCACCCAAAATCTACCTGGACTTTCTCATATTCCTCAGCACTGTTGACTTACACATTTGGGTATGAATGAGACTTCACTGAGCATGAATTCTCTCTGTTCCCACAATACTTTTTATATGTTTCCATGAAAACACTCTGTTATCCGTGTACTCTAGCAGGCATTTTTATTTTCCTACCTCTCTCCTCCATGAAGCTATAAGCATCTTGAAGGCAGAGATTCTGATATAAAAGCAAAGCACAGTGCCTGGACCATAGTAGGAGCATACTGAGTTTATACTGAATGAATAAAAAAATAAATCACAAAATATGGAAGATGGGAATCTAATGGCTCCGTCTTCCTTCACTTAGATGTCTTTCCTACTTCTGGCAACCAGCCGTTGGAGACAGTGATAAACACAGCAACTATGTTTATTATCTCTGTCATTATCAGTTTATTTGAATTCATCCATTTCTTTACTCATAAAAGTATGGAAACTTAGGATTATCTGTCCTTAAGGATTGTTGCAACCAACACGCGCTTTGGCTGGTTAAACTCTACTCTTTCAAGATAAAGAAAACAAAATCTGCACGACTGCATTCTTCTTAATAGAGTAAAAACTTGGAGATTAGGGAAAACTTTAGGAGTGGAAATATGACTGGGAAAATGGAAATTGTTCATTCACATGGGTTGATCTCTAAAGTTAGAATATCTGGATTCCGCTTCACCACATAATGGTCAGTATGACCTTTGGCAAGTTACATAATCTCAGTTTTTCACACTGCTAAAATGGAAACAAGAATAGACTCAACCCGACAGGACTCTTACAGATTTCAACAAGATAGAGTGTGTTCAGGGCTGGCAAGTGCTGAGCTCCCCACTACTCAGCATGAGGTCTCATTACTGCTATTACGGAGCTGTATCAGTATTCCTCATGTCACTCAGAGAAGGCCCATCCAAAGAGACACAAAGGGGTATAAACCCAAGTTTATTCTTCATCTCGCCATATAAGCATGAACACCCACGGGCTACTCTCCTTTCACTAACCAGAAAACCTTTCTGTGCATCACGCAACTGCATCATAAACTCCAGGAAACACCAGCTTTCAACACATAGGTAATTTGAGCATAGTTATAACCTCCATTGCTTGAGATCTAGCTCTGTCTGTGGGTACCTTGGTCTACTATTCTGGCCCATGCCATGACAATAGCTACCAATAATACTAATATTTATTAAGTGCTTATAATGCACTTTACAAATTTTCACTTATTTAGTCCTCAAAGCAACCTGTTAAAAAAGATGATTATTATATCACCAGATTACTAACCTATTTTTCAATTAGGAAACAAAAGCAAAGAGAGGTCACATAACTTATCCAAAGTCACACTATAAATCAACTATGTATAGTTAAAAGATGTATTAACATTTTTTTAAAAAAGAGAGATACACTGAAATAGAAAAACAGGCCATGTGCAGTGCTCATGCCTGTAATCCTAGCCCTCTGAGAGGCTAGGAAGGATCACCTGAAGTCAGGAATTCAAGATCAGCCTGGTCAACAACATGGTGAAACCCCGTCTCTACTAAAAATACAAAAAAATTAGCCAGACATAGTGGCATGAACCTGTAGTCCCAGCTACTCAAGAGGCTGAGGCAGGAGAATTGCTTGAACCTGGGAGGTGGAGGTTGCAGTGAGCCGAGATCACACCACTGCATTCCAGCCTGGGTGACACAGTGAGATTTTGTCTCAAAAATATTAATAATACTAATAATAGAAAAACATAGATTGAAAGATGCATTAAAATAAAAATTTTAAATTGTGGCAAATTACCAGCTGGTCCATGTATCTTGTCTTTCAGAAAAGTTACTCAATTTTACCAAAATAGTTATAAACCCTTTGTAAAAACTCTGGAAAAGATCTCGAAATTCATAAGGTAGAAAAATTTGTGACTTTCTGCAATTAAAGTTGAGCAAGCTTAGATAAAATTCTGTGATGGAAGAAAGGAAAACGTGAGAAGTAACGAAGTTCCTCTTTAAAGTTTCCTTTCTTATTAAAAAATAAATCATCAGAGTGCTAATAACTCTTTGTTAAGTCCTATCCTATGTAGCTGCTAGACATGCCATGCTTACAGGCATGTAGTACTTTCTATGTCCTTATACTTTAACCAAAATGGCTGTGCTGGACGTGCTCACATGTCCCAGCTCTCCATTGCTTTTACCTGTTTAGAAAAGTTTTAAGTTGTTGGCCCATCAGGTTTTAGTTAAATTGTGTAGTCTGGTTTCAGCCAACGGATATCAGACACAGCAGTAAGGACAACCCCAAATGTGTAAAGAACAAATATGTCTGTTTTCCTTTGTTTGTTGCACTCTCTGGCAAAACGGCTAGCAAGAGTATCCTTCCTGCAGTCCAGGAAGTAAAAATTACATTGCTGAAACATCCTTTATCTCAGTGCTAATTTTTCTTTGTGGCACCAAGCATCTATTTCCAACAAAAAAGAAGGAAGGAAGACAAAAAGAACAGAAGAAGCAGATCAGGGAAGGGAAATAACCATAATTAAACTCCTAATGATGTGTAAGGCATCATTTCAGAAACATTTCATTTGTGTGACTTTCTAATACTCCAAACTCTTTCATCTTTCTCTCTCTTTCCACTGCGTCCATCTGTGGAGATCCCAACTTTTGTCCTTGCATTTAATCAGCCAAGTCATGCTTTAACCTTGAATCTGTCTTCAATCTGTGTCCCTTCACTTGCTGAAGAGACCATTGAACACTGTTACCCCAGCCCGAATGACCCATGACGCTCTCTTCCCTTAACCACCCCTTCCTACCCAATTCCTCCCAAAGTTCAGTTCATTTAGGTCCCACCTGTCTCTTGAATCTGGCCACTTGATCTCTCATCCAAGTTCCTCTCTCTCATGCCAGGATTTGCACATCCACCCGTTTTCTCCTGTGGCATCCTGGACACCACTTCACTTCCATATGCTATTGCTACAG
Source organism: Cacajao melanocephalus (assembly GCA_963573385.1). Classification (NCBI taxonomy): domain Eukaryota; kingdom Metazoa; phylum Chordata; class Mammalia; order Primates; family Pitheciidae; genus Cacajao; species Cacajao melanocephalus. The sequence goes on along the minus strand of CAUYLG010061555.1, from coordinate 26,845 downwards.
CAACAGAGCTATTTTCTTTCTTTCCTTCTTTCTTTCTTTCTTTTTTTTTTTTTTTTTTTTTGAGACAGTGTCTCACTCTGTCACACAGGCTGGAGTGCAGTGGTGCGATCTCGGCTCACTGCAACCTCTGCCTCCCAGATTCAAGTGATTCTCCTGCCTCAGCCTCCTGAGTAGCTGGTATTATAGGCACCCACCACCATGCCTGGCTAATTTTTGTATTTGTAGTAGAGATGGGGTTTCATTGTGTTGGTCAGCCTGGTCTCGAACTTCTGACCTCGTGATCCACCTGCCTCTGCCTTCCAAAGTGCTGGGATTACAGGCCTGAGCCACAGTGTTTGGCAACAGGGCTATTTTCAATGTCTAAACCCATTACAGTCTCCTGTATCAACAACAGCTCCTCAACTGTCACGATTAACATTAAGTGTCAACTTGACTGTATTGAAGGATGCGAAGTATTGTTCCTGGGTGTGTCTGTGAGGGTGTTCCCAGAGGAGATTAACATTCTTAACATTCGAGTCAATGGACTGAGAAAGGCAGACTCACCTTCAATCTGGGTGGGCACCATCTAATCAGCTATCAGCACAGCCAGAATAAAAGCAGGCAGAAGAACATGGAAAGACTAGACTGGCTAAGTCTTCTGGCCTTTATCTTTCTCCCGTGCTGGATGCTTCCTGCCCTCAAACATCAGACTCTAGGTTCTTCAGCTTTTGGACTCTTGGACTTACATCAGTGGTTTGCCAGGGGCCCTTGGGCCTTTGGCCACAGACTGAAGGCTGCACTGTCAGCTTCCCTGCTTTTGAGGACTGGGGACTCAGACTGAGCCACTACTGGCTTCTTTGCTCCTTAGCTTGCAGGTGGCCTATCGTGGGACTTCACCTTGTGATCCTGTGAGCTAATTCTCCTTAATAAACACCCTTTTGTATATACATCTATCCCATTAGTTCTGAACTTCTGAAGAACGCTGACTAATATACCAGCCCTGCCAGAGCCCTCAGGGTCAGCCTGTCCTCCCCAGCCTCATTTCACACTCTCTCCCTCTGTCTGTGGTCCATCCTGCAGAACTTTCTTTGCATTCCTTACACACACCATGCTCATTCCCACTTCTGTCCTCTGTGTGGGCTCATTCATTTCCATTAACACTCCCCATCCCATCTCACTGCCTTTCCCTGGTTAATGTCAACTCATCTTTCAGATTTTACCTTCAGTCTAACATTTTAGGGAGACCTGGCCTGACCATCTAGCTGGAGCAGGCCTGTGGTTGTTTGCTGTGTTTCTACAACATGTTTTTTTTTTTTTCCTTCTGAGCCCTTCCTTCAGTCTGTGATTATACATGCCCTCCTTTGGGTGTTTTGTTTGAAATCAAGGTTGTTTTATCCATTTGACCATATGTGCCATGAGCTCGGGGACCACAACTGGTTGTTCTCATGATGTCACCCAGCTGGACCTGCAAAGAGCGCCACATATGCAGTATCCATTACCTGAACAAACGATTCCCTCTAAAATTCACAACAAAGCTCACTGTTGTGCCTGAGGACATGCAGAAAGTGCAGCCACAAACATCAAGTCCAGCATTAGAAAGCAGCTTTGTAAGTCCCCAGGCTTCTAGACAATGGCCGACTTCCATTTCTAAAGAACAAGAAAAAGGTAATTGGTTTGCAAAATCAAAATCTGTTCTAGGTGCTACTGTGCCCTCATAAATGAAATTTTGTTATAAAAGTAATGAACCTATTAGAAAATATTTTTGGATGGAGTTTAATGAAGCAAGTTTCTACTCCCATTTCCCCCCCTCTGCCAAAAAAAAATCACACCATCTGGTACAAATCAAGAGAAAACTCACCCTGCTAATGACATGTGCAAACATAAATGATGAGAGCTCAATGGTGACAGGAAAACAGCATTCTCTCTCTGATGTGAGTCAGGATTTTCAGAAAGTCTGCATGACTTGAGAAAACTTTTCCAGGAAAAAGTAACGACAGCTTTTCATTCTCAATGTGTCAGTCAGTGTTTGAACTAAAGGAGAAGACTAAGGAAAAAAATACCTCGAAACCAACAGAGATTCCAAACTGCTTCAACATAGATACAACTAGAATATCTGATATTCAGAAAGCATCACACAAGTTGGCCTCACGGAGCCAGAGAGGGCTCTACCACAAAACCAACACTGTCAGGGAAAACAAAGTTTCTACCAAAAGCAGAAGCAGGCAATTTTCTAGGAGGCTGGACCAAAAAAAAAAAAAAAAAAAAAAATGCTTGTCATACAAAACCACAGAGTCCCAAGGGTCAACAAGCCGAAAGCAGCATTCATGGACGGCTGCCACCAAGTGGCCACTTCAGGTATTACAGCTACTTAAAATGCTTTTGGTTTTGGTTTTTTGTTGCTGTTTTTTTGAGACAGAGTTTTACTCTTGTTACCCCCACTGGAGTGCAATAGCACGATCTCAGTTCACTGCAACCTCCGCCTCACGGGTTCAAGAGATTATTCTGCCTCAGCCTCCCAAGTAGCTGGGATTACAGCTGTGCGCCACCATGCCCAGGTAATTTTTTGTATTTTTGGTAGAGACAGGGTTTGACCATGTTGACCATGCTGGTCTCTAACTCCTATCCTCAGGTGATCCACCCACCTCGGCCTTCCAAAGTGCTAGGATTACAGGCGTGAGCCACTGCGCCTGGCCAAAGTGTTTTAATTCCCAAGATTCCCCCAGAGAAAACTACCTGTGGAAATACTCAAATCTAGAGAGCATGTCCTGGGATTTTTTATTACCCTGCCTATCACACAGTCATTTAATAAATTATATTTTTCCCTTGAAAAGTAGATAGGGAGGCAAAATACAGCTAATAGTTGAACATATATGTCTCATAAAATGTAAATTTATTTTTATTCCTCCACTGTCCCTTAAAATGTATTCAGTTGGACTGGTTCTTCCTCTGCTCCAGGATGAAAATCCAGGCAGCTCAAGACTTTTCTGGATATGTAAAACATTGTCGCAAATTAGTAACTAAAATGATTGGTCCCATGTACTTGTCTGAATTTCAATCTGGTGTTAAATAAAAGGTGAGTCCACTCCAGCTTGGGCCAGAATCTAACGGGCAGCTGGTGCTGGAAAAGGAGGGGATATATTCTCTCTTCCTAGTTTATTAAGCATTTTACATTAGTTTTCCATTCTGCAAGTTTCAGTTTCTGACTCCTCTAAGATTGAGTATCCAAGAAAGAAGAGACGGGAAAATTCTAACTTCATAAGTAGCCTCTCTCCTTGGTGTTTTTGTGGATTCTTGAGAGAGACTGCCACCAGAAGTCTCTCCCCTGTATTTGCTCAGACTGCAGGCTATGGACTGAATTGTATCCTTCCAAAATTCATAATCTGAAGCCCTAACCCTCAATGTGATGGTATTTGAAGATGGAACCTTTGGGAGGTGTGTAGGGCTAGGTGTGGTCATGAGATGGGGCCCTCATGATGGGATTAGTGCCCTTATATGAAGACATCAAAAAGCTTGCTTATTCTCTCTCTACACATATGCAGTATGCGGATGTGATGAGAAGGCCGCTGTCTTCAAGTGAACAAGAGGGCTCTCTCCAGGACCCAGTCATACTGGCATCTGATCCCAGACTCCTAGCCTCCAGAACTGTAAGAAAATACATTTCAGTTGTTCTATCAAACAGTATACCCATTCTTTGGTATTTTGCTGGGATAGCGCAAGCACACTAAGACACTGGGAGAGCATGTCTTTATTCTGACTGTAGGTTTTGTGCACTCTCATTCCTCATGGGCCCCAGGAATACATTGATACCAGCAGCTCCTCTCTGCTGAGATCTTTTTGCTTCTCCAGGCAGCCTTCCTGGACAAAATCCCGAGAGAATTCCATGCCAGCCTTTGCTAACATAGCCCATAGCTGGACCATGAGAAAAACCCCTGCATTCTTTGTCTTAATACAAAGGGACAGAGACCAGCTCTAGCAACTGCAATTTCTTTTTACTTCTGCCCCAAGAGTGACTGGCCAGCCTGACTCTCATCTTGTTAATTTGCCCTGTGAAAGCCAGATAACCCACTGTGTGCCCACCAAAATTCCAGGAGCATATAGAAAGGCCTCCCAGTAAGCTCCCTAAAGCCCCATGTCATGGTTAATTTCATGTGTCAACTTGGCTACACCATACTACCCAGATATTTGGTCAAAACAGTCTACATATTGCTTTGAAGTCATTTTCAGGTGAGATTAACATTTAAATCAGCAGACTTTTAAGAAAAGTAGATTAACCCTCCATAATGTGGGTGGGCGTCCTCTAATTAGTTCAAGGCATTAATAGAAAAAAGACTGACGTCCCCTAGAGAGGAGAGAATTCTGCCAGCAACCTGCCTTCAGACTCGAGCTACAAAATCAGCTCTTCCCTGGATCTTTGGCCTACCCTCTACCCTGCAGATTTTGGACTTGCCAACCTCTACAATTGTGTGAGCCAATCTCTCTTTGTGTGTGGGGGGAAGGGGGGGCGGGTATGTGTGTATGTCTATATATCCTCCTGGTTCTGTTTCTCTGGACAACCCTATTTCAACCTCACTAGTGACTTGAGGACAGGGAGGAAGCATCCCCATGTTTATCCCCAACCAATAGTTGTCCCCAGAGATTCTCTTCCAAAGCCCTTCTCTGGGAATCTTCTTCAGACATCTCTCACTAGGCTCCAGGTGAGGAGGAAACAGCCCCACCACTTCCCCTGGCTGAATGTGAGACTTAAAGTCAACTCTCCCCAAGGAAGCATTTCTCCTGACAATCTGTAACCACCATGGGGGTGAGAGGTCTCAGTGTCCCTCCTGGGTCTTGGCCCCAATTCTCTACAGTGCAGTCTGGCGTCAGAGCAGCATCTGTCCTTCCCACATCCTCCTCACTGAGTGGACTCTGATCATTGTTCAGGGTGGCAGTGTGCCTAGTCCCAGAGAACAATGTTTGGTGTCACAGTGCTGAAGTCACTCTGAGGAAGCAGAATGGACATCACCCAAAATTTGGTTCTGATGTTGAGACTGCTGACACCATACACACACCTAGGGGTATGGAATTATTTATTCGTCACAAAAGGAGACTTTCTGGGGGGAATAGGGAAGGCTCCAAGCAGGTCTGAAATGGTTTGAGAGAGCTAGGAAAGGAGACTGGTGTGGGGTTTGGGGGCAGATGGGGCTGGCGTGAGGGCTACTGCTCACAGACAGAGGGAGCAGGGAGGCTTAAAGGATGTCAGCAATTGAACATCAAAAATGGAGTCTGAGTCTTTATTAAACACAGCCTGAGGCAAGGGCTTGTGCGCTACTGTTTTGTTGGGGAGTCTAGTTCTGAAAAGCAGGAATTAAGTCAGAGATCGAGCACGAAAGGATGGGGAAGAAATGCAGAAAAGACAGGAGGTGGGTGGAGCTGGCTACTGCTTATAGGGATGCCCTGTCAACCACTGCACCCAGGACAGTCCTGCCACAGACAGGAGGGTGAAGCTATCCATGAATTTCAATCTTCTGTTAGTCTAAGTCTACCCATGGGTTGACTTCCTCCCCCAAACCTCCAGATTGTAAACAGGGGTCCCGAAGTGAGGGTCTAGTTATATCTCTTGCCCTAGTGGCATCAGGGAAGTCCCAAGACATGAGATGGGAAGGAGAGTGTGTCCAGGAAATATTGTCAAGGTGGGTCTAGGACAACACAATGGGATGGGGCAGCCACCATGGCAAGTCCCTGGGCAAGTAGCAGCTGTGGCAGCCCCACAAGTGTCCCAGCTGACATGGGTAGAGGCAGTCAAAGATGCTCTGACCAATGCACTGGCAGGGGTCGAGATCTGGAGGGATGTACATACAGAGTCCCAGGCAATTGGTTAGGCTGGTCATGGCTATCTTGTTTCCTTCATTCACATGCTACTTTTTCAGGCTCTTTTGCAGTTTACAGGAAGGGGTTGCCATGCCACAAGGTTCCAGCCATTAAAATGAAAATGGAGGTCTTTGGGAGTGATGTTTCTAAAGAGAGCCAGTCAAGAATTTCTCTTTCTCTCTTCTCCTGCTTCTTGTCTTTGAGTACCATCTTGATGTCAAGAATACTGCAGCAGTTAGCAGGCATCTTGCAACAATTAAGTAACTCTAAAAGCCTGCAGACGGAGGACGATGAGCTAGAAGGATGAACACAGTCTCTGTCCTTACCGACATGACTGAGCTGCTGCCCTCTACCTGGAAGCAGCTATGTCTGGATTCATTGCTATGGAAGATAATGACTTACGCCTACTAATCAGATTTTCAGTTGCAGGGGAATGTATTTTCACACACGTTAGAAAGGACAAGCAATGGTGTGCATGCAACAAAAATAAGCTCCCGAGTACCTCCAAGCCCCATCTTGCATGAGGCTAGAGACACACATAGGCTCCAGTGTATGGCCACTCTTACTGGCAACCACCATTCTGCCTTGACTCCTGGGGAAGAGACAGAGTAAAAAACTTGGTAAATATTTTACCTTCAAATAACCTTGAGTGTAGATGTTTCTACTTGACAGAAAAGAGGTGCTATGTCATCATTTTCATCTCATACCATATTTGCTAGTATTTTTCTTAATACATTGGTAAACGAACCACATCACTCTCCTACTCATAATATATAAAGGGAAGGGGAAGATGTAGCAAAATGCTGAATAATAACACTAATAATAATAATGAGGAAAACACTACTAGTTCATGAGTTGCACAAAATTCCAGAGTTTAAAAAAAAAGTACTTAGGTGCTTATTTTTATCATCACACTGGATCACAGGTGATCTGGGGGTTTTGCCAGAGTTGAGGATTTGTGTATTGACAGTTCCTGACTTTTACGTATTGTACTTTCTCTTAACCTTCACTTTCATGCACTCTGCATTGATCCCCCTAAATCCACTTTTATGTAACAGACAGGGACTCTCCTGCCTCTACTGCTCAGTGATAAAGTGGCATTGCACCTGCCCACCAACAGGTCAGTTCTACCAACAGCACCACCTTGATCAAAAGTTTGTCAAAGCATCTGGAATACTATTATATTTCATGTGTTACATTATGAGTTAAATGGAAAACATAAGTCAAGAGTTCCAACACTAAAGACAAAAAGCAGAGGCCACCTCAATTCAAAGTATAATAAAATAAACATGAGACTCAATTTACAGGAAGAAAGCGGCATGTATTTAGCCTCAAACTGCCTCTTAGTGGATACAAACTACTTAACTGCATCTCTACTTTTGTATGAAAACAATTAAGTAGGCTAGGTGTGATGGTTCACACCTGTAATCCCAGTACTTAGGGAGGCTGAGGCAGGCGGATCACCTGAGGTCGGGAGTTCAAGATCAGCCTGACCAACATGGAGAAACCCCATCTCTACTAAAAATACAAAATTAGCGGGGCATGATGGTGCATGCCTGTAATCCCTTGGGAGGCTGAGGCAGGAAAATCACTTGAACCCAGGAGGTGGAGGTTGCAGTGAGCCGAGATCTTGCCATTGCACTCTAGCCTGGCAGCCTGGGCAACAAGAGCAAAACTCCATCTCAAAAAAAAAAAAAAATTAAAGAATATATACAAGATACTAGAAATATATTAAATACTGAGGTTAAAAGGCTAAAAGAATGTGTAATTTTATAATTTTTCTTAATACATTGGCAAATGAACCACATCACCCTCCTACTCGTAATATATAAATCTATTATTCTGTCTCTATACATAGATCTTAAACATATTTGTAAATATATTTTGTAGTTAAGTAGGAGATGCCTATATTATACACTGTGCTCATCAAAACCTTTGATAAAAAAAAATATACCATCTCATTATCTTCACCCAAATATTCATAGTTAAATTTGGTTCTACTCAGACACGTGCTGTATTTAGAAACCACGCAAGAGAAAGACACAGGTCTTTCAGTCATTTCTTTCTGCTTCCCTAATAAAAACTTCTACTTGTACAGAATAGGATATCTGCCCCTCATGAGCAACTAAGGGGCCCCCAGTGAACCAGTGTCTGGCCTTAGCTGTGTTTTCCTTCTAACAATCCCCCAGGAGAATTATGCACAGAGACCAACCTCTGATTGATTATGGACCAGTGATCAGGTCATTACCACACTATCTCTGTTATTTACTAATAACTGTCCTCAGCCTTGCATACTGCCATAAATTCAGCTCATTAGGAGGATTCTTGGAGCACCCACTTGTGCCTTCCTGATCCCAGAGACGGGTCATTTCTCCACAGGCTGTCTGCATTTTGCCTTCTGCATCCAAATACTCTCTTTTCTCAAAAGGGTCAAAATAGCTTTCATTCTTGTACAAAGTCCACATTCCATACACTCCCGTTTCTGAATGACTCGGAACTTGAAACATGTTTGTTTAACTTAAGCCCCTTCAGTCCATTTACTTCTTTACTTATCTACTCCCTGCACCTATTACGCATCTGCCTCTTGGTAGCAGACATTAATATTCTTCATTAATGATCTCTTTCCTAAACCTAGTCCCTCAAAAATTTCTTCACCAAGACTCTCCTTTGAAAATACCTACTCCCAAAGTTCTATAGTCATCTCTTTGAATAGCATCTTTCCTAAATATATGAAATAATAAATTTAGCCCTGGCTAAGAAACTTGAAGAAGTGATCAAGGATCAATTTAAAGAAAATAAACAACAATGAACAAAAGGCAACCTTAGTCTGAAGAGTTTAATAAAAGGGTCAGGCCAGGCACAGTGGTTCACGCCTGTAATCCCAGCACTTTGGGAGGCCAAAGTGGGCATATCACCTGAGGTCAGGAGTTCAAGACCAGACTGGCCAACATGGTGAAACCCCTGTCTCTACTAAAAATATAAAATTGGCTGGATGTGGTGCTGCACGCCTGTAATCCCAGCTACTTGGGAGGCTGAGGCAGGAGAATCGCTTGAACCCAGGAAGCAGAGGTTGCAGTGAGCTGAGATCGCACCACTGCACTCCAGTCTGGGCAATAAGAGCAAAACTCCACTCAGAAAATAAATAAAATAAAATAAAATGGCCAAATATAAACTTGAGATTTTATGAAAAATTGTAACTAATTGTTTACCTTTTTCCTTAAAGCTTGAAAAAAAAAGAGAGACAAGAGACATTTCAGTCCCACACTTTTTGAGAAAAAAATCCTGATAGAAACTATTATTAGATATTCCAATCAGTAACTGAAGGAGATTGTGAAGCCCATGCCCTGGAGTAGGTGAAATTACAAGATGAATTCTCATTGCCTGGAAGGAAGCAAGGGATAATGTTAGTGACCTCTGCAAGTCTCATTCTATCCAATACTATCATGCCCAAGTGGCATACAAATTGTTGTTGTTGTCGCCTTTAAGAATCAAAATGTGTGACACAAAAGCAACTGAATGCAAATGTAACTGTTTTCAGGAAATGTACTGATTTCAGTACCTGTTGACAAAGTACCGTAAGAAAATCACAGCCAGGCTCCGTGGCTCACGCCTGTAATTGCAGCACTTTGGGAGGCCAAGGCAGGTGGATCACAAGGTCAAGAGATAGAGACCATCTTGGCTAAAACGGTGAAACTTTGTCTCTACTAAAAAAAGATATAAAAAATTAGCCAGGCATGGTGGCACGCGCCTATAGTCCCAGCTACTCAGGGAGGCTGAGACAGAAGAATCGCTTGAATCAGGGAGGCAGAGGTTGCAGTGAGCCAAGATCACACCATTGCACTCCAACCTGGGCGACAGAGCGAGACTCCATCTCAAAAAAAAGGAAAATCACATAATCGTCTTTGCACGTCACTTACAATTTCTGTTTGAGATTAATTCCAGTTGTACAGGCATTAGGAATGGTACGGTTTATTTAGGGAAGTGATAAAAAAATTAGTCATTTCTTATCTCATTACTAGAAAAGAATCAGCTAAATATTTTAATGTATGTGATTTCAGTGACTTAGAGGCAAATAAATAAAATATTCCCTTGTCATCCACTGGAAAATACATTCTACCTTATTAGAGATATATTTATTTAACCTAGTGAAATTCAGAACTGCTTATAATCAAAAAGCAATTTTGGATTAAGGAAGTATCCTGTGTTCACATGCAGAAATGGTCGGCGAAAATCACAGAATAAGTAATGAGTGAAAACTTCAGAATGAAGAGAGATTGAAGAAATTAGAACTTGCCATATTGCAGGCAATCCTTCCATTAATAATACCCCATGTTCCATGAGGCCAACAAACATATGAAAAAATGCTCATCATCGCTGGTCATTAGAGAAATGCAAATCAAAACTACATTGAGATACCATCTCACGCCAGTTAGAATGGCAATCATTAAAAAATCTGGAGACAATAGATGCTAGAGAGGATGTGGAGAAATAGGAACACTTTTACACTGTTGGTGGAAGTGTAAATTAGTTCAACCATTGTGGAAGACAGTGTGGCGATTCCTCAAGGACCTAAAAATTGAAATTCCATTTGACCCAGCAATCCCATTACTGGGTATATATCCAAAGGAGTATAAATCATTCTATTATAAAGACACATGCACACGTATGTTCATAGCAGCACTGTTTACAATAGCAAAGACCTGGAACCAACCCAAATGCCCATCGACGATAGACTGGACAAGGAAAATGTGGACATATACACCATGAAATACCATACAGCCATAAAAAATGATGAGTTTGTGTCCTTTGAAGGGACATGGATACATCTGGAAACCATCATTCTCAGCAAACTGACACAAGAACAGAAAATCAAACACCACATGTTCTCACTCATAGGCAGGTGTTGAACAATAAGAACACATGGACAAAGGGAAGGGAGTCATCACACACTGGGATCTGTTGTGGGGGGCCAAGGGAGGGACAGTGTGGGGGTGGAGAGGTCAGGGAGGGATAACATGGGGAGAAATGCCAGATGTAGTTGATGGGGGGATGGAGACAGCAAACCACATTGCCATGTGTGTACCTATGCAACAATCCTGCATGATCTACACATGTACCCCAGAACCCAAAGTACAATTAAAAAAAAAACATATCTGGGTGCTGACCCCAAACTTCCTTAATAGTTGGTTTCCCATGGCATTTCTTTGACTCCCAGAACTCTCTGTGGTCATCCCCAGGCACCTATTAGGGGATGAACATCATAGCACACACTGAAGCCAAATCTTCCGGGTCTCATCTACAACTGCACCAACCCTGTTTCTGGTGGCCCCCGCACTCTTCCAGCCCCACTCACAAGCCAGATCAGTCTTCCTCAGCTCACCTCATGCCCACAGACCTTGGGCTGGGATACAGAGAAGAAAGTGGCTCCGAAATTGGATGAGAGAATGGTAAGGCAGGAGTGAGAGGCAAGAGACCAGTCTGGAAAGAGAAGTAGAGGCTCATAGAGGGCTTTGAGAGCTGGGGAGGCAAAGGAAAGCCATGGAAAAGCTTTAAACTAGGGAGTCCCATGATCAGATTTGCATTTTAGTCATCACTTATCCCACAGGAATGGAGAACAGATTGGAGGGCAAGACTGGAGGCAGAGAGACCAGGGAGGGGCTGTTGCAGTCATCCTGTTTTGGGATCATGCTGGGCCTGGACCAAGATGGAAGCAGTGCTGATGGCAAAAGTATAGATCTGAGAAACACTTAGGAGGTACAATGGGCAGGCTTTGGGACAGACTGGAAAGGATATGGGTGGAGAGGGCGAAGGAGCAGTCAAGGACAGGATTGAGGTTTCCGGACTGAACACATATGAGTGTGGGGCACTTGGCATAATAGGCAGTAAACATTATTATCATTAGTAATACAGTAGTCCCCCTCATCCTTGAGTGATGCATGCCAAGACCCCCAGTGGATGCCTGAAACCACAGCTCGTACTCAACCCTACGTAGACCATGCATGGATTTCTTTTGCCTTCTTTACAATTTCACAGATAGAAAAGTCATCCTTACCGTAGATCTTAGCAACCTCAGCATACCATTTTTTTCCTTTCCTTATTGAGAATTGTTACCTTTTTACTTAAAGAAAGCACTTGATGGCTTCTCTTTGGCATAACCAAATTGCTGGCATTGCTACTCTTGTGCTTTGGCACCATTATGAAATAAAATAAGGGTTCCTGGAGCACAAGCCCTGCAATACTGCAACAGCTAATCTGATCACTGAGACAGGTACCAAGTGACTAACGGTCAGGTAGCGTCTACAGCGTGGACATGCTGGATAAAGGGATGATTTACGTCCTGGATGGGACAGAGAGGAATGGCAACAGAATTCCCCATGCCACTCAGAATGATGTGCAATTTAAAACATATGAATTCTTTATTTCTGGAATTTCTGATTTAATATTTTGGACCAGGGTTAATCACAGGTAACTGAGAGCTCAGATATTGAAACCACGAATATGGGGGGACAGCTACAGTAATATTACTTCCCATTACTCATTTATTTATTGAACTTTTTGTATGTCATGTATTATACACATCCATAGGCCTGGTACATGACTTAAATAAAACAAAGTCACCTCCCAAAGGAGCTCATAGCCTAGTGAAGAAGACAGATAGATAGAATACATACGGTCTGACAAATGCTATGATGGTGTGAGCATAGGGTCTTCAGGCGAGGCTTTTCCAACATGCCTGAGCTGGATCTTGGAGAAATTAGTAAGATGCAGGAGGGGAAGGACTTCTCAGGCAGCGGGCGCTGGATGCAAAGGCACAGAGGTGGGGCTGAATGTGGTTCATGAAGGACACGGAGGTGGCCTTTCCCGTGTGCTAGATACTATCTCCCTTTCCCACTGGAAGTGTCCACTTGGATAGGCCATAGCCAAAGTGCTTTACCTGTCTAAAGAGACTTAAAGTGACTGGACTTAGTTGATCTAATCTGAATTCAGGACAGCAGTGTTTACCAGATTCCAAATGTGACTGTATCATCCACAGCCTATAATCAGCTGGCTCCTGCCTGGTCTTTCAGCAAAACTCTTTGTGGTGGCCCTGTTTTCAGCCTCACCTCCTCTTGCTAAATTCCTCAATCTTCCACCAGCCTCCCCAGCCTCCTCCCGCTGTGCCTTCATACATGCTGTTTTCTCCACCTGGAATGGGATTCTCCATCTCCAATGTTTGATCCAACTCCTCATTCTTCAAAAGCCAGCTTAGATGCTACTCTTTCTGTGAAGCTGCCCCAAACTTCCAGCCACTGGCCTTTCCTGCCGAACTGAGTTCAGCCCTCTACTACAATTTTCATCACAAATGGATTAGAAGTACTTGTTAAGTAAGCTTTACTTCCTAACTAAACTGTGAGCTTCTTGAGAGCAAGGACCAGATCTCATTAAATTTTGCACCCAGTGCAGAGCCTACATAGAGTTGGTGCCTAATGAATGAAATCAACGATGAAAGAACAGAGTTAACAGAAGGGAAAGATCCTGGGAGAGGAGCCAATTGATCGTCCTTAATCCTGGAAGCCTCTTTCTTTTTTCTTTTCTTTTTTTTTTTTTAAGATGGAGTCTTGCTTTGTTGCCAGGCTGGAATGCAGTGGCATGATTTCAGCTCACTGCAACCTCCGCCTCCCAGGTTCAAGTGATTCTCCTGCCTCAGCCTCCTGAATAGCTTGGACTACAGGCACACACCACCATGGCTAGCTAGTTTTTGTATTTTTAGTAGAGACAGGGTTTCACCACGTTGCCCAGGATGGTCTCCATCTCTTGACCTCATGATCCGACCTCCTTGGCCTCCCAAAGTGCTGGGATTACAGGTGTGAGCCACAGTGCTCAGCCCTGGAAGCCTCTTCAACTAAAAAAAAAAAAAGTAGTTCATTATATGGGAAGAGGGCCAATTCCCTTTCAGCACTTTTACCTTGCCACCTAACAGAAATTAGCTTCTGACACCCCCCCACTTTCCAGCTCCCTGCCATCTGAATGCTCAAACCACTGGCCAAACCAAATGACAACATGTACAAAAAGGTCAGGAGCCCAGAGAAGCTAAGGGGATGAGTGATTCCATGATCTTCACGCATAAGTCAAAATTTCCAAACTGTCTCCATCCAAGTTCCAAGTTCATCCCACAGTCTGGCTTGAAACTCTCATGCTGTGATAAAGTCTTTTAGGGGGTCAATCAGGAGGGGATAATGCGGTTGGGAATTCTTCCCCAATAGGAAGCAGAAAAGACAACTAGAAAGAAGCTTCTTGGCTGGATGGGAGGCTGGACAAGACCATGGAAAGGGCATCAGGAGGGGCCGGGGTGAGAGGAGAAAGGTCTGGAATTGTGGCTGGCCTGTCCCCAGTCTGCAAGAACTCAGGAAACCCGAGTGAGCCAGGCTGCCCAGGAATGTTGAACGTTTACGTCTCTTCCCTCACACCCACACAGCCATACTTTCTCTATTTATTTATAATCCCCTCTTCACACAAACAAACTTGCTCCCTTCTGAGACATAAGCTCTGCTCTGGGCTCTGGCACCCGTTTGGAGAGGCCTCTTAAGAAAATCAGAAGAAAAACCTCAGCTCCTCAGTGGCTGAGCTGTGCAACCCAGGGAAAGGAACTGCATTTCTCTGAACCTGACTTCTTCCTCTGGCAAATGACAGACATACAGGAGCATAGAAGGGCCTCGAAGGAGAGAACTGTCAAACCAGGCAAGGCAGCTCTGTTACCTGTTAAGGGGTGGGAAGCAGGGAGAAAACTGTTCACATTCTCTTCTGCTTTGGACATATATGCTTAGATTCATAGAATCGTAGAAAGCTAGGGATTCAGAGACAGCTAGTCTCCTGTTTCCTCTCTGGGAAATTGAGTGCCAGAGAAAGATCAAGACTTGCCTAAGCTTGACTGACTCCAGCACAAACTTCAATGCCAGTCATCAGATCTGGAGAGAATGCTTACAGGGACACCCACCCCCTACTAGTCAGGGCTAGAAGAAATGGCTTTAACTTGTAAACAGAAGGATTCTGGTGAGATACAAGGAAGAACTCCTGAGTACAAGAATGAGGATGGGGTCTTTCTGTACCTCCTGGACAGAGGCAGGGGGACGCCTGAAATGATTTCTGCACTACACCTCCCGGGGGCACCACTGTCACGCCAGTCCTTTCTCTGAGAATCTGAAGGATTCAGGGTCCCTCTCCGAGAGTCCGGCGCCATGGTCGGCGGCTGGGGGAACTTGAGAGGCCAGTCCTGGAACAGGTGCAACAGCTGGAGCAACTGCACAGCTGTTGCCGGGCTCAGGCTCAGCAGCCTGCACGCCAGTGAGTGAGGCAGCGACCTCTGCTGGTGGGAGAGGAGAGGTGCAGAATGGCCCAATCAGACCCAGAGAGAAGTCACCTGGAGCCAGACTTCAGGCCTTCACTTGGGTGCTCCCCACCACCTCACACACACCTGCACAGGGAGATGGTGATGCCACTAAGCTGAACAGAAGAGCAGGGTCCCCGCTGGCCAGTCTCCTACTACCTACACTGTCCCAGGCCATTGAGGCATTTTTTTTTCTGGTATCTGAGCGTCCGCCTGTCTACTCCTCTCTGGCAGGGCAGGAGTAGTATCCTCCCCCCTCATCCCTATTCCAAAAGCCAGAGTGGACTTGGAATCAAGGCAACCACATCTTTGGATCTTGGAGACTTTGGATCACGAGGTGTGAAAACTAGAATGGTCCTCAATAATCATCCACTTGAGTCCAACCATCTCACTTTACAGGGGGAAACTGAGATGCAGAGAAAGGCAACTTGTCTAGGGTCACAGGTGGAATTGATGGCACAGCCAGGGCTGGATCCCTGACTTTCTGGTTCCAGGTTTGCCCTCTGCATCACATGCGACCAGGGGAGCTCCCTTCCTGTCCCATGCCTGCATCTAGGATCTGGAATCCATCACCTGGGAATGAAAGCTTCGATTTCCATAATATACTTGAAGGAAAGAATAGATGAGTTTTGTTTTGTTTTTTTCTGAGCAGGGTCTCACTGTGACACCCAGGTTGGAGTGCAGTGGTGCAATCACAGCTCACTACAGCCTCTATCTACTGGACTCAAGCAATCCTTCCACCTTAGTCTCCTGAGTAGCTGGGACCACAGATATGTGCCACCAGGCCAGGCTAATTTCTTTATTTTTTCTAGAGGCAGGGTCTTTCTATGTTACTCAGACTGGTCTTGAACTCCTGGGCTACCATCCACCTCAGCCTTCCAAAGTGCTGGGATTATAGGTGTGATCCACTGTGCCTAGCCTCATATTTTTACTTGGTAACTGACTCTCTCCTGAAAGCAGGATTGGATGGAGGGAGGGAAGAGAAAGTAGAGCATACTGGACATCTCCAAGGGACAGTTAGGGAAGAGAACAAAGAGAGGAGCTGAGAGGACTAGGGCAGAGGGCACTGCAAAGAGAGGTAAGAAGCTAGTAGTCCTCTGGTGGACACTCATCCACAAAGGGCTGAGTGTCTAGAATGACCAGCATCACATATGTCTGGCTCAGCCCAGGGCTGGGACCAGTACTGGTCAGTAACCATGTCAGAGACCCAGCCTGGGAAAGGGATCTTGTCTGGGGGTGGAACTGGTGTTCAACCTGTGGCCAAGGTTAGAGGATTAGGGCTCGGCTTGTGGCTGGAATTGAAACTTAGTCTGTATTGGGATTAGGGCTCAGTCTACGGCTGGAAATAGAACCAAAGAGAGAATAATTTTTGTTTGAATAGCTTTGTACTTCAACTGAGGAGCAAATTGTCACCTGTGCTCACAGGCCTTTGGCATTCTTCAGGGCTTGGACACCTCAGGAGCCTCATACCACACAGACTTGAAATTTCCATCTGTTGGCACTGTTTCTGAAAGCACCTAAGATATCACCAGATTTTCGACCCACAACAGGCTTGAGATCTCACTTAAACTAAGATGAGGACCTTTGTAAAAGACCTCCAGATAGTATCTTGGCAGATGACTACAAGAGCCTTTCTAGATTAATAGGCTATCAGCACTAGACAAACTGAGGCTCAGATAAAGAAGTGGTCTGTCCCAATTCACACAGCCAATAAGTGACTGTGTGGACAATTGGGGTCCAGAATCCAGGTCTGTTCTGTTTTTTTTTTTTCAGGTGTGAATTTTTATTTTCACAAAAAGACAACAGTGTCTTCTCACATACACGTATTTACTGGTTTATTTACTTTTTTAAGAGATGAGGTCTCATTATGTTCCCTAGGCTGGCCTTGAACTCCTGAGCTCAAGGGATCCTCTCCCTCTCAGTCTCCCAAGTAGCTGGTGATTGGAAGTACAGGTGTGTACCACTGTGTCTGGCTTTTGTTATTTTCTTTAACAAATTTGCTGTGTGACCTTGGGCAAGTCACTCTTCTTTTCTGGGCTTCAACTTAACTGTAAGTATAGGTAAATCAATGGGTAGAAGCAGATGGTTTTTGATGGCTTCGCCAGCTCTAACAGCCAAGAATCTTAACATTCCCCAATAAGTGCCAGTCCACCTCACCCTAATGAGTTGGCTCCAAGTCTTTTTCTCACATGTCTGGAGCTCTGTATTTACAAGGCTGTAGGGGAGATGGAATACTGGCACTGGCAGCACTTGTTGAGAGGTACAGAGCTGAAGGCCAGGGAAGCACAGAGGAGGGAGATCAGTGGATCAAGTCACCCAGGAGAGTTTGCTTGAAGAGGTGTGACCTAGGCAAGGCTATGAAAGGCTGACAAGATATGAGAAGCAAAGAAGCGGGGTGTGGGTAGGATAACAGTCTGGTTCTAGGACATCTTTCCAAGTTGCATCAAGGGTGATGTTACCTGGAGAAAACATCTCAGGGACTAAGAACAAGGTGTCAAGTGGATGGGAGGCAGGCATGGAGGGTATCCTGTGCAAAGTCACTTTTAAGAAATAGAAGGCAGGTGTTAGGAGGAAACCCTCAAGGTTCAAGGAAGGGGAAGAGACATTTATTGAGTATACAGCATTGTGCTGGGCACTTTAACCTGTACCTCCTTTAATCCTCCCAAGAACCCTTCAAGTTCTGGATTACTATCTCTCTTAGACAGGTGAAGAAATTGAGGCTCAGGGAAGTTATGACTTACAAAAAGTCACACAGCTACACCGGCAGAGCCAGGACTTGAACCTAACACTGAGCTAATTCCATTACTTGCTCTATGTAATGGAAAGACTTCTATGAGTCTCACACTGCTGGCAGGCCAGAGACACTCAGCCTGCTCTCATGAGCAGAAACAAGACTGAAGTGAAGTCCAGCACTACTAGCTCCAGAACATCACATGCAAAAGAAAGGCGTAGATGGAGCAGCTGAGCTGTGGAGAGGAAAGAGCACCAGACTGGGAGTCGGGAACT
The DNA here is from genome assembly GCA_963573385.1 of Cacajao melanocephalus. Lineage (NCBI taxonomy): Eukaryota > Metazoa > Chordata > Mammalia > Primates > Pitheciidae > Cacajao > Cacajao melanocephalus. Next base: position 8,649 of record CAUYLG010061555.1, on the reverse strand, counting down.
CGGGGTCTTAATCGCAGGCTATGCCTTGTATGACCTGGAGAAACAGACTGCCCCTCCTTGGCCTCAGTTTCCCTGTGGGTATTTCAGCATTTGAACGAAGCCGTTTTCTACTGATTAAGAGAATCTGGTTTGGTTTCTCATCCTCACAGCATTCTAAGAGATTGGCCGGGCATGGGCAGGGGGCCCACCAGCCTATGGTGGGGGCAGTGAGGAAACTGAGGCTCAGATTGATGCTATAACCTGTTTGATGTTGCACTGTATCTATGCAGAAAAGCATAATTAGAGAACTTTTTTTTTTTGAGAAGCTATCAAGTGCCAGTCTTGTGCTAGCTGCTTTACCTATTTTTTCCAATTTAATTCTACCATCTGTCCTAGGATTTTTACTTCCATTGCATAGATTAGGAAACCCAGGGTCAAAGAGGTGCTCTCCATGACCGCTTCTCATCAGCTGGCATTTCCGGGGCTGGGATGGTGAAGACCCTGGTCTATCTCACTGTGCCCTGCTGCCTCCCAGAATCTCACGCTGCAAATTCAGGGTTCCTTTCAGACACCGTGGGGCAGAGAGTAAAGCATAGGATCTGGAACTGGAGTCCTGGCTTTGGAGGGCTTACTAGCTCTGTAAGTTTTAGCAAGTTCCTCTTCCTTACTCAGCCTAAGTTTTCTCACCTGTAAAGTGCGAATGATAATCCCCACCTCACTGGAGAGTTGCGAGGATCAAAAGAGAGAAAGAAATGGGAAGCTTATCCTAATTACCTCTCATTTCTGTTCAATGGCTCTTTCCAAAGGCAAAAAGCCTTTTCTTCTCCATCACACTCCTTACCTGTAGCCAGATATACCCAACTCCCTGCTAGGAGCAATAAATCCTCCACCAACCCAAAGCACAGTGCCCTGCCCTCTCCGGCGCTGCCCTCGGCGCCCCTCCTCAGGTCTCTCTCTCAGCCCTCTCTCAGTTCTGAGTCATGCCAAGTTCCTTCGGTTCCCCGGCCCGTACGGGTCCTCGCAGGAGTCTCCACCCCTCCGGCACAGGTGCTGCCTGGACGGCTGTCAGAAGAACTTGGGGTCCGGGTCCTGGCGCTGTCCTGCGCATGCCAGGGGCCACATCCCTCCTCTGCCCACCCAGCCTCTGGGTCTACTTACTCCGGGCTCGAGCTTGGGAGTCCAGGGGGAACCAGAGCAGCGCGAGTCCCAGCAAGAAGGAGAGAACCCTCACCTCGGGAACCATCCTTCCTTTCCCCAGGGTCAGGCCGCTGGGCGCTGGGCCAGGAGCGGAGTCGGGAGAAAGTGAGACGAAACGGACACTGAGGCACAGGGGCACAGATCAACCCACAGACCCCAGGAGGGCTGCTCCTAGAGCGGGGTCGGAGAAGGGTCGAGAAGCAGCGGTGAGCAGGAAAGGAGGACGGAAAGAGAGATCTAAGGTGGGAAAAAGAGAAAGGTGGGGCGAGAACAAGGGAAAGAAGGAAGAGAGATGGAGAGACGGAGGAAGGTCAGACAGGAGGCAGAGGCGATCAAAGAAAGGGGGAAGGTGAGAGGGAGAGGAGGAGAAAGCAGGGAGAGGACCGGCGTCTGCCTAGCGCACAGCGCCGGGCGAGGCGCGCGGGACCAGCGGGTGTTCCGGGCGCGCGGGCTAGAGGCGGCCGGCGCCCCCTGCTCGGTGGGCTCGGGGTCGGACCACGGGGGCCTGGGGCCCGGCGGGGCGGCGGTCCTGGCGGCGGCGGCGGCACGGCTGCCGCGGAGGGAGGCTGAGCGCGGGCCGGCTGTGCTCGCCAAGGGCGCCAGGCGCCGCGCTCGGGCTCATTTGTACTTTGCCGCGGGAAGCAGGCAGCCCGGCCTGGCGCTGGCCTAGCGCTGGCGCCTCCTCTGTGGCACCGCGGGCTCGGTGGATTGGCCACCCGAGAAACAGGCCCACTTTTTCCCCTCCTCTCTCGTGCGGGTCTCCGGGACGGACGCTCCAGGCGGGGCGCCGAGTGGAGGCGAGGGGGCTGCGGAGGGGGAAGGGGCCACCCTGGCCACGGGGTTTAACCCCTGACTCCCCGCGACGCCCAGAATGCAGGAGGGCAGAGCCGAGGGAGACCTCAGGTGGAACTTTCAGGTGGGGAAGGCTGAGCTGTCGGGGCTGCGGGTATCAGGAAAGCTCTGGGTAAGGCGCTCGGCGGTGAGCGCCCGGAATTAGGCAGATGGATAGAATCAGAACACTGGCATTTTTCATTCAGTTTGTGGTCTTCAGCACTCCACCTGAGAGTCTGTTTCCCCAGCTCTAAAATGGGTATTTTAAGATTTTAAAATATCTTTGCTATCTTCCCACGATTGTGCTAAGATGAAATGAGATAATGAACGGCGAAGCACTCACCCCCCAATGAGAAGGGGTCCTAATTCCAGGTGCCTACCATACCAGTTGCCCCAGTCCCCGCTCCGTCTGCCCATGCGCCATTCCCAGGTTGAAAGCCAGCCCAGAGGGATCCTGTGCCTTCCCGTGGAGGTCCTCCTCTGTTCCCCACTCCCACTCCCGAAACAAGACAAGATCTCTCCTTTGCCTTTGCAGGTGAGGCCTGTACCCCTCTGGGAGTGATGGTCACCTTCAGTCATCTTTAGGGAGAGCTGGTTGTCAAAGAGGTGTCTTTCCCGTCAGAAGGGGAGCTCCTTAAGGACGGGGCCCTAACACCTCCCAGCCCACAACTGGTGCTCCATCTCTTGTGTTGAATGAATACATGCACTAAAAGGACCCTAGGAAGAGAATAGCCAGCTCTGGCTGGACCAGAAACACACAAGCTCTGAAATCAAAAGGGCAGAGTCATTGTCCTGGCTTCATCCCTAATCCATTGGGCCACTTTTAGTAAACACATCCATCCTTGCTTTGGACCTCAACTTCCTGCCCAGCTTCTCTTAAAGAGCTACTGGAGACTCCAAAGAGTGCCGGAGGGGTGGGAAGGGATGTTGAGCCATATCCCACACTGGTAGGGAATCATATTTCCAGGTTTAAACAATTGGCTGGCTGGCTGTAAAGGTATCTTTCTGGCCCAAGGCTGGGCTCCGCATTGCACTGTGCTTTCAGGCTATTACCCCCCAGATCCCCACCCCCCAACAGAGAGCAGTAGGAGGAACCAGTGATCCCCAAACTGCCCCTTCCCAGGGCTCTCAGAATCGGGGACAAACATGATCTGCCCAGTGCCCTTCAGGCTTAACTTCTACTCTAATCTGGCCAGTCTCTTCCTTTCCTTTGAGCATTCTTTGATAGATAATGCAAGCTTATGCATGTCACCATGCTTCCCTTTTTGCCTTTGCTTTCAGGGAGCTCAGAGTTAAACCCTGTGCTGCTTAACTGCATAAACAATCTCATCCCAAGGGTCTGGGACAGTGATCTTTTTCTTTCTCCATCTTTGTTTAAATGTGCTGTGAACATATATTCATGTCTTAGATGTAAGAAACTGATTAAGATGGGTTCCCCTACATCCTGCCCATCATACTTCAGAAAAGGCCTCCACCATCTCAGCCCTCCTGTCCATCCCCATTATCCCCAGAGTTCAGGCCATCTTCATTCCTTTTTTTTTTTGAGACAGAGTTTTACTCTTGCCACCTAGGCTGGAGTGCAATGGTGCGATCTTGGCTCACTGCAACCTCTGCCTCCAGGTTCAAGTGACTCTCCTGCTTCAGCCTCCCGAGTAGCTGGGATTACAGGCATGCACCACCATGCCTGTTAATTTCTGCTTTTTCAGTAGAGACAGGGTTTCACCATGTTGGCCAGGCTGGTCTTGAACTCCTGACCTCAGGTGATCCACCCGCTGTGGCCTCCCAATGTATCGCGATTACAGGCGTGAACCATTGTACCTAGTCATCTTCATTCCCTACCTGAACTTTCCCAACAGCCTCTTAACAGATCTCCTCCCCCTAATCTGGGTCCCTCCTATTTTCCTCACACGTGCTGTGAGAACTATGCTGATCATTTCTGCTGACAAATCTGATCACATTACTTGCCTACTTAAAACCTATTATTCACTCCTTATTGTTTATAGATTAAAATCTAAAATTTTCAGCACTGAATTGAACACTGCGCATATTTTAGTTCCGATCTACCATTGCCACCTACCCTACACTTTTCCCCAACCGCTCACTTCCCCAAACTGGCCTTGTGTTGTTGTACCTCCGTATCCTTGTACGTGCTTTCCTTCTGCCTGGACTCTTTCTCTTCCTCCATCTAGTGAATCCCTTTTAACTTTCCAAGGATAAGGATGAGCTGAGTCACCTCCACTCTGAGGTCTTCCCTGAGTCTTCCCCCAGGCAAAGTCAATGTTTAGCCTTTGTATTTCCCATAGCACTTTGAATTGTAGCTGTTGGAGTGTAAGTATTTATTTGCGTTTTTACTCTGCACTGTGAGTGCAGATACCTTTTAAAATTTATACCTGTATTTCCAGCAGTTAGCAAAGTCTAAATTGCATTTATCACACAAAGATACTGAATAAATAATTGCTACAGGAGTAAGTGAAGACCTCAGTGACTGGAAAAGCCTTCAGCCCCCTGTTGGCCTCAGCTTTAGTCAATGATTGACATAAGAAACAAACACTTGAAAGTTTCTGTGTCAGGCCAGACACAGTGGCTCACATCTGTAATCCCAGCACTTTGAGGGGCTGAGGTGGGAGGATTGCTTGAGCCTAGGAGTTTAAGACCAGCCTAGGCAACAAAGTGAGACCTCCTACTCTGTCTCTACAAAAAGTCAAAAAATTAGCTGGGCATAGTGGCACGCACCTGTAGTTCTAGCTGCTCTGAAGGCTGAGGCAGGAGGATTGCTTGAGCCCAAGAAGTTGAGGCTGCAGTGAGCCGTGTTCGCACCACTGCACTCCAGCCTGGGTGACAGAGCAAGACTCTGTCTCAAAAAGAAAGAAAGATTCTGTGTCTTCTACAGAAATACTATTGAAGAGAGTTGTCCATATGTTATTTAATATCCTTTTAAAAAGAAGACTGAATAAATTATTCCAAAATCTAGTCAGGAAAAAAAAAAATGCATCTATCCATAGCATTTTGTTGCACCAAGAGTTTATCTGGCATCTGCTTGCTTCCTTCATAGGAACTTGCTCATTGCCTGCCAAGGCAGCCCATTCCACTGTTGGACAGCTCTGTTAGAAAGTTCTTTATATTAAACTGAAATCTGATTCTCTGTGACTGCCTGCGTTGCCCCTCGCTCTGTCCCTGGGGCTATACAGAACAAGCCAAGTCCTTTTGTCTTTTCGAGCTCTCTAGAGATTTGGAACAGAGAACCCCTCTCCCATACCTTCACCTTTACCAGTCTGGGTCCCTGGACCCCTCATGCCACATTAAACATTTTCTTCAAATGTGCCAGGCTCTTGGCCCTCCATGCCTCTGCACACACTGTTTCTTCGGCCTGGAATGCCCGCTCTGTACTCACTCTTATTTGTCTGGCAAGCTTACTTATTTTTCAAAGGTTAAGGTAATTGTTAACTCCTTCATTCAGGCAACAATTTTTGAGTGCAAATTCTGGGCCAGGCATAGTGCTAGGTGCTAGGGACACAGTGGAGAACAAGATAGACACTGACACTTATATTCTAGATTCTCTGAATCCTCTTTGCTGGTCTCTGAGTTAGCTCCATTTCCCCTCCATACTTCTACCTTATAGCACTTATTATATTGCATTTTCAATAGGTTTTGTGCCACTTCCTCTAGAGTGAGTTCTTTGAGAACATAGACTACTATTTATCTAATAACTTCCCTAGCCTTCAGCACACAGCTTTGCACATATTTGCTGCTAAATAAAGGTTCATTGAATAATATCCTAGATCTGGTTCATTGAGTAATATCCTAGATCCTTCAAACAGTCCTCTTTCGACATGCTGTTTGTGACTAAAAGGCCGTCTCCTCTGCCGCAGTTGCTTAATGACATAAACTTAGCATAGCGATAAGGATCATAGGGATCAGTGTCAAGGAGAGACTTAGCCTAGTCTGCTTAGCTCTGTCCGTAAGATTCTAAAAGAAGATTCACCACAAGAAGATTACATAATAGAGACTCTACACCAGTGGTATGCTGGTAAAGGTTTAACAACTTGTTCTCCAGGGGAAACAAGTTGTGTTTTTTACAGTTGCCAATGTCTGTGGTGTAAATACTCCCACTGCGGCCAATTCACACTACAAATGTGACATCACTGAAAGCGCAGTGGAGAAGAGAGGCACCCAGTGAAATACTGTTGTACGGTAGTTCTTCCATATTGACATAGTAGATGTAAATAACTTCAAGAACATTGAGAGTAGTAATTAGGAAGTGATGACTCAGTTTTTATTAACTGTTTTAAATGTAACTTATTTAATTTTTAGGAATGATTGTGTTCAATAACCAGCTTGCAACATCTCTGAAAATTTAACACCTGGCTCTCCTTAGCTGGTCAAAGCCAGCTCTATTATACACTGCTTTTACATGATTAGGTGCTAAAAAGCAATGAACAAAGAGACTCTTTAAAGCTGGGTTCAGCCAGTGGTGGTGGCATATCTGTAGCCTCAGCTTCTCTGGAGGCTGAAGTGGGAGGACCACTTTAAGACCAGGGCAACATTGTGAAACCCTGTATCATTTAAATGAATAAATACATAAGTAATAAAGAAAGAAAGCTGGGTCCAATTTATTTACATTAGGAGGAAAGTCTTATTTAAAGGACCTTCAAAGTTAATTTATTTGTGAGCAATTCCTACCCTACTCCCATCCCTCAACTGAGTCAGTTACTCACCTATATAACAAATATTTATTTAGAACCTACTATCATTTTAGTATTTATTTGGCTCTCCAGATATTGTACATATAGTTGGCCTAAATAAAAATGTTTGTAGAATGGATGAGTGAATCCTCAACACCTCAAATAGTGCCTGGTGCATTGTGGGTGTTCAGTAAGTACCTATGTGAGTGAGTGAATGGATCTTCTTAAAGTGAGGCTCATCCGTATTTATGTGGGTTTCCATATGACTATGTGAATATTCCCAAGTCTTTTTTCTCCCTCATTGACCCTCTGTACCCAGGACAATCTGTACACAGCAAGAGGAGGAAGTATCAGGAAACCAGATGGGGAACACAGCCCTTAATGTCAGAGAGCCCTCATGAGGAAAACTGAGTGGGGACATGGTGTTTTCAGCAGAAGACATGGAGTGGGATCATCGTTCTTCTAGAGACTTAAGCTCTGCCATTGGCCAGAGGCCTCCTCTATTGGGGCATCCTCACTTACCAAGTATCAAAGAGAATGGACCTTGCTCTCTCACCTCCTCCACATTTGGGGGACTTTTGTAAAGTGGTTTGTTCTCAGAGACTTCTTTCAGTAGGTCTGTGAGGATGCAGTTAGGGCATTAGAAAACAGTGCCATATAACTTGGGTCGCACAGTCGGAAGGTGGCAGGCCCTGTATCCAGTCAAAGGTGGGAATAAGGAGCCACCAGAATTATCTTTTAAAAATGTAAAACAAGCTAGGTGCCATATATCATGCCTGTAATCCCAGCACTTTGGGAGGCTGAGGTGGGAGGATTGCTTGATCCCAGGAGTTTGAGACCAGCCTGGGCAACAAAGTGAGACCCAGTCTCTATAAAAAACTTAAAAATTAGCTGGGTATGATGGCGTGTACCTACAGTCCTAGCTACTTGGGAGGCTGAGGCAGGAGTATTGCTTGAACTTGGTAGGTCAAGGCTGCAGAGAACCATGATTGTATCACTACACTCCATCCCAGATGACAGAGCGAGACCCAATCTCTGAAAAAAAAGAAAAGTAAATTAGTGAAGTCACTTCCTTGCTTAAAACCTTTCCATTGCACTTAGAATAAAATCCAAAGGCCGGGCGCAGTGGCTGATGCCTATAATCCCAACACTTTGGGAGGCTGGGGTGGGAGGATCACTTGAGTCCAGGAATTTGTGGCTAACATTGTGAGATCTCCATCTATACAAAAAATTTAAAAATTAGCTAGGCGTAGCAGCACATGCCTGTAGTCCTAGTTACTCTGGAGGCTGAGGTGAGAGGATTGATTGAGCCTGGGAGGTGGAGGCTGCAGTGAGCCTATATTGCACCACTGCATCCCAGCCTGGGCAACAGAGCAAGGCCCTGTCTCAAAAATAAAAATAAAGAATAAAATCCAAGTCCTTTGCCAAATATGTAAATCCCTCCATGCTCTGGCCCCATCTACACTCTGACTTCAGACCACTCTCCCTGTGCTCACTACGCTCTAGAATACAAGCCTTCTTTCTGTCCCTGGGATACATCAAGCTGCCCGGTCCCTACTCAGGGTCTTTGCCCTTACTAGCTCTCCTGCTTGGAATGCTCTTCCCTCAACCTTTTCTACAGATAACACTTCATTCAGCTCAATGTCACTTCTTTAGTGTTGTTTTCCTGGTCCAACCTACGTAATGATGCCTGCCTTTGAGTAATTTTCTATCATATTGCCTTGTTTTCTTTCCTTCATGTCACTTATTGTTCTCTCGATATATATTTTTCCACTTGTATATTATCTGTCTCACCCATGAGCATGAAAGCTCTGCAACAGCCTAAACTTTAATCTTCTTTCTTTTCTTTTCTCTTTCTTTCTTTTTATTTTCTTTCTTTCTTCTCCCGCCCGCCCCCCCGGGCGCCCGGGCCGCGGGCCCGGGGCCCGGGCCGCCAGCCGGCCGGGGGGGAGGGCCGCGC
>CAUYLG010061554.1:0-27100 GCA_963573385.1 Cacajao melanocephalus | reverse complement strand
AGAACAGAAAATCAAACACCACGTTTTCACTCATAGGTGGGTGATGAACAATGAGAACACCTGGGCACAGGGAAGGGAACAACACAGGGATAGGTAGGGGGCTAGAGGGGAGGGGGGAAAGAGGGGTGGGGGTGGGGAGGATGGGGAGGGAAAACACCAGGAGAAATGCCTGATGTAGGTGACTGGTGGTGGGTGGGTGATGGAAACAGCAAACCACCATGGCATGTATGTACCTATGCAACAATCCTGCAAGATACAGGATGTGCACATGTACCCCAGAGCCCAAATACAATAAAAATAAATAAATACGTAAAAATAACCCTTCATATTGTATTGTGTACTATGTTCACTACCTAGGTGATAGGATCTGTACTTCAAACTTCAGCATCACTCAATATTCCCATGTAACAAATAAACATATGTACCCACTGTATCTAAAATAAAAGTTGAAATTGAAAAAAAATAGTTCTTTGGTGAAGATGCTAGATAAGCCTGAGTCCAAGCCACTTCCTTGACATACTTATTTTTTCAACTGGGTGTCTCCCTTGTATGCATGAGGTATACATGTTAAAAAACTTGTTCTTTTTTTCTTGTTAATCTCTTTTGTTACAAGGTTTCCATCTAAGAACTCAAGACAGAGGAAAATTATTTTTTCCTCTTCTGCTGCCTGCAGTTTTCAGTTTTCTATTTCCAAAAAATATTTTGTGGAGTTTATGTATACTTGTGTTTATCTCCTCTCCATTATCTTAAATTCTTGAATTTAATCTTTTGTTTGTTGCGAAGTGACCAAAATTTCTATCTCCCAAATTAGTTTTTCTTTTCCTAGAAATCCATACCAAAAAAATGCACAGATAAAAGTAGCTTGTTCAATAAATGGCTGCTGTTATTATGCATTATCATTGAATTGGAGGTAACAGATTGGAAATATTCAGTCAGGGTCCCATATAGAAAAGGTCCAGTTGATCTTTTATTTTATTCTACATTCATTTAAAGACTAACAAATTGCTTAGTTTATTTTTCAGCAAAACCTGGCTTCCTAGCCTCTTGATAGTGAGTTGTAAATTTTCCACCTATATAAATGTTTCAGGAGGATGATTAGTAACTTTCACTCTTTTGGACCCTTTCTAATGAATAACACTAATCAATAGCATAATAGTATATATCTTTGTATAAACAAAAGTAGAGACAATAAAAAACACATTCTAAGAAACATTGTAACAGTTAATATGTTTCATAATGTCTTCTAAATTACTTTATCTTGTGTTATTTCTCTGATGCCATTATGGTAGAAACTGGTGGTACAGATGCTGTAGAGCTGATGTTTTATTCTAGACAGGTAGGAACATTTAATTTATACCAAAAGTTCTAAAGCAATGTACACAAAAAATTTTGTCAGAATGCTATTTACACTAAATGATGTAATGTAATTGAAGACATACTTTACATTATTAAAGCAACAGGTGATTCACAACATAGAGCATTAATGGCTTTATGAAATAAATCCTTCCTTATTCTGAGAAACTGTCATTTAGTAAGGTACAGGACAGCTTAGAGGAGTAGAGTTTGAAACAAAAAAGAAGTACTTGAAATTCTTAATACGTTTATTATTTCTTAAATTTCTGTATGTGTCATGCACTCATACAAAATGTGAATACTAAAAACATTTTTTTTTTTTTTTAGACAGAGTCTCACTCTCTTGCCTGAGCTGGAGTGCAGTGGCAGGATCTGGGCCACTGCAACGTCTGCCTCCCAGGTTCAAGCAATTCTCCTGCCTCAGCCTCCCAAATAGCTGGGATTACAGGTGTGCGCCACCACACCTGACTACTTTTTGTATTTTTAGTACAGACAGGATTTCACCATGTTGGCCAGGCTGGTCTCAAACTCCTGACCTCAGGTGATTCACCTGCCTCGGTCTCCCAAAATGCTGGGATTACAGGAGTGAGCCACTGTCCCCGGCCTAAAAAAAGTACTAAATCAATACATTTTAGTTAGGAAACTTAAAGTGTATATATTAAGAAATAAAATAATGTTGACGATTAAGTTGCTCAGATTATTTCAGCTATAATTTAACTGTGGAGTAATCTACTATTTGACTGATTTTTCTGATTAAGAGAGTGAATTGAGGCCAGGCAAGGTGTCTCATGCCTGCAATCGTAGCACTTTGGGATACCTAGGCAGGTGGATCACCTGAGGTTGGCAGTTCAAGACCAGCCTGACCAACATGGTGAAAACCTGTCGCTACTGAAAATACAAAAAAATTAGCTGGCTGTCGTGGTAGGCACCTGTAATCCCTGCTATTTGGGAGGCTGAGGCAGGAGAATCACTTGAACCTAGGAAGCGAAGGTTGCAGTGAGCTAAGATCACACCACTGCACTCCAGCCTGGACAGGAGAGCAAGACTACGTCTCAAGTTAAAAAAAAAAAAAAAGTAAATTGAAAGGACTAAATTTGCAGACTCAGAATGAACAAAAACAACGGAGCATTGGGTTAATCTATCATAACAGTATAGCTTAAACTGAAACTGCTCAGGGAGCAAATCCATTGCCTGCATTTAATGGTTGTTTGAATTGACTAGTCAATTTAAGCCAACATTTCAATAGATTATAGCCTTCATTATATTTAAATATGTAGAGGACTTTTTTGGCATTATGCCAAAATAGAAGTTATGGGAAATGCAGAAATTATGAAGGGGCTTAAACTTTCAACAATAAACATCAGCCAGTGAGGAGGCTCAATGTCTTCATTCTCTTCTAGTCCTATTTTCATAAGAATAAGAAACTTAATAGGATTATTCATGTGTTAGAAAGTTTAAAAAGCAAAATAAAATGCCTCCTCCAACTTTTAAAAATGTAACAGTTGGCTCTTTCTTATTCTATATTTTTCCTACGTATCTTTGATTGAAACATATCTACTACTGAGTAATGCTAAAAAAAAATCTTCAGTGCTTGGAAATAACAAACCAAGGCACAGGTGTGAGAATTTACATCTCTTCATTAACAGAGGATTTACAAATGTACAACTTGCTATATAGTGCCTGATAAGAACAGAAATAGGAAAAGTGCTATGAACTAAATGTTTGCATTCCCCCCCCAAGAAACTAAATGTTGAAATCATAAATTCCAATGTGATGATTTTGGGAGGTGGTGCCTTAGGGAGATAATTGGGTTTTGAGGGTGGAACCCTCATGAATGAGATTAGTGCCCTTACAGGAAGAGAACTGTCTGTTGTTGCTCTCCCCTCTCTACCATGTAAGGATGCAGCAAGATGACACCCATGTGCAAGCAGAAGGAGGGCTCTCACCAGACACTGGATCTGCTGGCACCTTGATCTTGGACTTTTAGGCCTCTAGAACTATGAGAAATACATGCTCATTGTTTAGCTATCCAGTCTATGGTATTTTTGTTACAGGAGGCTGAACGAAGACAAGAAGTATAGGATACCAGATAGCTTAAATTGCTATGTTGATGGGAGCAACTGAAATCTTTATCTGCAATTCCAACTTCACTCTCGACCTGTTAATCTATACCTGTATGTCATTCACCCATTGGCTATATTTTTGTTGTCCATAAGCTAACATCCAAAGGCAGAGAGGCAAGAGTCCTTCATAATCGTCTTCATTAATTTTTTTTTCACATTTCTACTCTGGCGGTTAGACATGCCTTGATTCCCAGATTTTTTTTTCTTTCTTTTCCCTTTTTTCTTTCTTTCTCTCTCTCTCTTTCTTCCTTTCCTCCCTTCCCTTCCCTTCCCTCCCCTCCCTTCCCCTTCCCTTCCCTTCCCTCCCCTCCCCTTCCCTTCCCTCCCCTTCCCCCCTTCCCTTCCCTCCCCTCCCCTCCCCTTCCCTCCCCTTCCCTTCCCTTCTTCCCTTCCCTTCCCTTCCCTTCCGTTCCCTCCCCTCCCCTCCACTCCCCTTCCCTTTCCTCTTTCCTTTCCTTTCCTTTCCTTTCCTTTCCTTTCCTTCTTTCCTTCTTTCCTTTCCTTTCCTTTCTTTTCCTTTCCCTTTCCTTTCCTTTCCTTTCTTTCCTTTCCTTTCTTTTAAGGAATAGAAACCACTCTGATCATTTCAATTTAAAATTGAGATGAGATTGTTATAAAGAATCAACAGGCAATATGAAAAAATATCTATGGAAGGAAGTACACTATAGTGTAGAGTCATAGGAACTGAATATAAGAAACAAAATATCTGAAAGCAAATTATTTTGACATTTTTTCAGAAAGTTATTTTTTGTTTATTTGTATATAACCAACTTACTTAGCTTCCATTTCATGAACACTCTATACATAGAAAATAACAATAGAAGGTAACAGAAGTGTTCCTGAGAGAAGTATCTAAAGAATGATCTCAATAAAAGTAGATTGCTTATATATATTTTTAAATATATAAATTATGACATTGTTATCACTTATATAATTAGTAATAACATAGCCAAAGATATTTTTCAATTAGGCAAATAGAGTTTCTACTTCTTCTAATGTTTTTCCTTCAGGGGTTACGTATATTTAGTAATTCTTCCTGCGGACCACAAGTTTTAACTTAAAAAAAATATTTTTTTCATTTCAAAATGTTGCATACACCCTCTATAAAATATTAGATTTTGGACTGCACGCAATATCTTGTAAATAATTAATAAACATAAATTGATGCCTTATAATATTTTAAATTAATACGTGTATGGAATATTAATTTCCAAAGGAAGATGTCAGAATTTGTGTGTTTTCCTCCTTGTCTTCAACTTTTATTATGGTGGTAGAACTCACCTATTTGGAAATGAGGACTTGAAATGCTAGATATTAAAAACTATGACTTTAAACATAAATAAATCTCTGAAACTTTGAAAATCATTTTTTTGGAACTCCTATTTAAGCTACTGTAACCTATACTTAACAGATGCTCTCTAGAGATATGTCAGCTATTCCAGAAAGCCAATTAATGAAAGAACAATTTTCAGTCATCTATAACTATAGCAACAGCATAGTTTCTGATTTCTTTTTCCTTCAGCAAAAACATAAGTGTTCATGATTTACTGGTCTTTTTATTTTCTGGCTTTCATGTTACTTTAAATAAATGTCTTACTATTTTATCCTTTAATTTGATAAAAGTTATCTACATAAAACTAAACACAATATTTTATAGTGAAATGTTGAAAGCATTTCCTTACATATTAGGAGCAAAAGTCAGATGACTGTTATCACAGTTTTTTCAATTTTGGGTATTCAGTACAGGAGCAAATAAGTAAATCCTATGCAGATTATAAACAAAATCAACAACCAAAATAATAAAGCTTTCATGAAACTGTTGGATACAGTCTGAGTTTCCTCAGACTGTTGGATAAAGACTTCATAGTCAAACAGCAAAAGCATTCTATAAAAATTTTCATGAAGTTAAAAATGAAAAAATTAAATCTTGTTTCAAATTAAAAAAATACAAGTTATTTAGAAATTTACCATACAAAGGCTGTGCAACAAACACAAAACAGCAAACTAACAAACAAAAAACCAAAGAAATAATCTACTAGATTCATAGTGTGAAATATTCAATGATCAAACAATATAAATTCTTTCAAAATGGATCTATAGATTCAATGCAATTCTAATCAAAATTCAGTGTGTGTGGTTGTAGTTTTAAATGTCTTTGTATTTTTTTATATTTATTGTTTTAACCTGAAGTTTATATGAAAGTGAAAAGAATCACAACTATCTAAGATAATTTTAAAGAGGAACACACTGGGAACATTTGCCCTACCAGGCATCAAGATTTTTGATAATGGTATAGTAATTAAGAGAGTACTGTATTGGTGAAGGTATATACATACAAATGGAGAAAACACATAACATATTTTATATAAGTAAATCAATAGGAAATTTTTATCATGTTGTCCTGAAATACATAATTATTTCTAAGCAATGAGAAAGATTGAGATTAAATTTCTTATTTACATTAAATAAATTCCAGGTAGATTAAAAACCTCTACACTTTTAAGAAAGCAATATAAGAGAATATTTTTGTAACTTCAAAAAAAAAAATCCATGGATTTCTGTTTTTTTGGAGACAGAGTCTCATCCTGTTGCCCAGGCTGGAGAGTAGTGATGTGGTATTGGCTCACTTCAACCTCCACCTTCCAGGTTCAATCAATTCTCATGTCTCAGCCTCCTGAGTAGCTGGGATTACAAGTGTGTGCCACCACACCTGCCTAATTTTGTATTTTTTGTACTGATGGGGTTTCACCATGTTGGTCAGGCTGGTCTCAAACTCCTGGCATCAAATCATCTGCCCACCTCAGCCTCCCAAAGTGCAGCCTCCCACGGTGCCACTGTGCTTGGCCAAGAAATAAATTTGTTAACAGGTAGAAAAGCAAAATCATAAAGAAAATAATTGCTAAATGCAAACTCCTTAAACTTTTTTCTTTAAATTATGCTTTAAGTTCTGGAATACATGTGCAGAACATGCAGGTATGTTACATAAGTATACATGTGCCATGGTAGTTTGCTGCACCCGTCAACCCATCATCATCTACATTAGGTATTTCTTTTAATGCTATTCCTCCCATAGCCTCCCCTACAGAATCCCCAGTGGGTGATGCTCCCTCCCTGTATCCATGCATTCTCATTGTTCAACTCCCATTTCTGAATGAAAACATGCAGTTTTTGGTTTTTTCTTCTCATGTTAGTTTGCTGAGAATGATGGTTTCCAGCTTTATCCATGTTCCTGCAAAGGACATGAAAGACACTTTTCAAAAGAAGACATTTATGTGGCCAAAACTAGATGAAAAAAAGCTCATGATCACTGGTCATTAGAGAAATGCAAATCAATACCACAACGAGATACCATCTTACTCCAGTTAGAACAGCAGTCATTAAAAAGTCAGGAAACAACATGTGCTGGAGAGGATGTGGAGAAATAAGAATGTTTTACACTGTTTGGTGGGAGTGTAAATTAGTTCAACCATTGTGGAAGATAGTGTGGCGATTCCTCAAGGATCTAGAACCAGAAATACCATTTGACCCAGCAGTCCCATTATTGAGTGTTTATCCAAAGGATTATAAATCATTCTACTATAAAGACACATGCACATGTATGTTTATTGCAGCACTGTTCACATAGCAAAGGTCTGGAACCACCCCAAATGCCCATCAATGATAGACTGGATAAAGAAAATATGGCACATATACACCATGGAATACTATGCAGCCATAAAAAATTACGTATGAAAATGTACAATAAAAACTGGTAAAGTCATGGCCCTTTTGCAATATGTATAAAACATTTTCAAAATATAAAAAGAACATCAATGAGTCTGAAACCATTCTTCATGAATTTAATAAAAGTTAATTATTACATTTTAACAAAAGCATAAGCCTTTAACAGAAACATAGTTAACCATTAGCTAGCATTCCCTTTAGCCCACTTTAATATAGTTGCTCACTGCTGGAAAGTCATATGTACACCCTGTCAGAAGACACTAACTTCCCTTATTTGTTTCTGTAAATAACATCTTAAATGTTAAAAAAACTCAGATTTTTCATTTGTTTTCAAGATTGTGCATTCCAACAGACCTGTTGATGCCAGCTAGTCTGAATACCACAAAGGAGGAACTGACCCAGAAAAAGAATGCAGTCTTCATCTTTATAATTTCATCCTTCATGCTCTGATCAATCAGTGACCCATACTTCTGAAATTCCTACCCAACAAGAGTCATTAAAAAAAAAACCAGGCCTAAGCTCAGGCAGGTAAATTTGAAGTTTTCTCCCATCTCCTCAGTTGCCCTATGATTATTAAATTTTTTCTCTGCTGCAACTCTTGTTGTTTCAGTATATTGACCTGTTACTGAACATTGGACAAGCAAATGTGGGAATTCTCTAACAAGTCTATACAAGAGAGATAAAAATCTATTCATAATACTGCCAAGAGTTTTGCATAGGCATGGCATAGAAGAGAAGGTCCAGTCATGGCACAAATATGTGCAGTGTTATTTAAAGAAATGCAAATATAATTACTTTTTAAAATATACTTTTTTCCAGAAAGATAATGTAAATGACATGTCTTCTGAGTAAATATATGCTTGAAATTATCCCATTTCTTCTAATATTTAATTGTGTAGATAATTAGTCTTCACGTGTTTTCTGTATGTGGATAGCCTAATTTTTTCATCTGAATGATTTTATAATCTTTTTTTGTATTAATGCAATTCAGAAATGTTACAGGAGTATGACTTATTTGACAGACACTTAGTTGTTTTTAAATAAAGATTTAAGTATCTTATACTTGGAAATCTAAAAGTACATTTTTTTTCTTAGATTATTTCTTCTTCCCTCACCCCTATTCTCTTCATTTGAAATCCTATATGTGAGATTTCCTAAATTAGTTCTCCTCATTTTCTTCCTAACTTCCATCTCCTATTGTTTTACTATGCTTGGAGTTACAAGACTTTTCTGGAATTCTCTTTTATTTAATTCAATTATATTTTTCTGCCTTATTCAATTTATTACTCATTGCTTTTTAACAAAAACATGCAATTGTAATTTGCATTTACAAAAACTTCTCATTTTGTTACTACTCCATTTCATAAGAACCAGCTCTAGATTTACCAATAAACTATGGTTTCTAATTTTCTTAAAACCAAAAGAATTATCTTCTTCTTGTAATGACTAGTTTTACAGAGTATCTTTTTCTCTCATTCTTATTTTGTCCTATTCTTTTCAATGCTGAAAGTTGCTAAATTTTTTAATTTGTTTTCTTTTTCTTCTTATGTTTTGAGAGGTCTCTATATACCAGCACTGGTAGAGCTGGGTACTTATTACTGATCAATTCCTTTAGTTTCAAAACAAGTGTAAATATTTAAATACATAGCAAAATTCATTTTGTATGTGAAGTATTAAATTTTTTGGAGTGTTGGGCTTTGTGAAAGAGGAGAAATAGTTTAGGAAAAGAGATATTTTTTTTCTCTGTTAAAATCAATCTGTACTTTACTTAGGCATTGCATCCCAAAGACAGATAAGGTAATCTCAGTTCTCTGACTGTCTAACTTGTATATGTGAATTTCCATGTTTTCTCAGCTCCACCCAATAAGCTGTTTCTATGAATGTATTTCCAGATCCCTACAGATTAGGTATTGATTTAGAGGCACAAACAGTGTCATAACTTATCATATACCCTGTTTTCCAGCCCTTCTAATCTTGTCTCCACTTATAAATAAAATTATGATTGTTGTATTTTTTATCTGTGCAGCAATTTAATTTTTGACTTTTAGATCTCTAATAATTGATAGAATTACATTATAATCTTGATGACAAAATTATAGACAATTCCGTTAATTTCTATGTGTGTTTCTGCCACATTTTTTTAAACATATGATGTAGACTCAAAACATTTTTCTCAATTTTCGTGTTTACTTTAATGCATATATTTAAAAGAAAATATTAGGAATAACTTATTCTTCATAATTTTGAATCTAGTATTATTTTACATGGGGAATCAATATTACATTATAGAACTATTGTAGTTGATTTTAATCACTATGGAAACCTCTTCATTTTTAAAAAAATTATATGTTTTCTTTTTAGCGAAGTTTTAAGTTCATAACATAAATGAGCAGAAGATACAGCAATTTCCCATATACCTCCTGCCCCACCATGTTTGGCCTCTCTCATTATCAACATTTTCAACCATAGTCATGCAACATTTGTTAGAGCTAATGAACCTCCATTTGCATATAATATCACCCAGAGTCCGTAGTTTACATAGGGTTCATTCTTGGTATTGTACATTCTATGGGTTTTTATAAATATATGCTAACATGTATCCAACATTATATTATACAAAGTATTTTCACAGCCCTAAAATCCCCTGTGCTCCACCAAGCCATTCATCTCTCCCCTTAACTCCTGACAACCACTGTTCTTTCTACTGTTTCCTCAGTTTTGCCTTTGCCAGAATGTTTTATTATTGTTAGAATCATACATTATGCAGTGATATGCATTTAATGTCCCTTCATATCTTTTTATGGCTTAATGGCTCATTTATTTTAAACACTGAATAATATTCCATTATACAGATATACCAAGTTTATTTATTCAATAACTTACTCAAGGTAATCTTGGTAGCTTCCAAGTTTTGGCAATTATGAATAAAACTGCTATACATATCTATGGGCAGGTTTTTGGGTGGAGTTATGTTTTCCACTTAAAATGTATGTTTTCAACTCCTTTAGGGAAATATCAACAAGTGTAATTGTTTTATAGTATAGTAAGAGTATGTTTTGTTTTGTGAAATATTGCACAAATATTCTCCAAAGTGGCTATACCATTTTGCATTTCCATTAGCAATGAATGAGAGCTCCTTTTACTTAACATCCTCACCAGCATTGGGTGTTGTCTGTTTTCTGGACTTTGGCCATTCTAATAAGTATATAATGATAGCTCATTCTTGTTTTAATTTGTTTTCCCTAATGACATGTGATGTGGATTGGTTTTTTGTCTATTTGGAAATGTTAATATAATGCACTTATTTAGGGTTATCATTTATATGTAGCTTATTCCTGAATTTTAGTTGTAACTCACATTTATATTATTTTATATTTAAATGTGAATTTTAAACACTTACATTAATTTTCAATTAGAAATAGTCATGGCTGGCATAGTGCATTTTGATTAAATTAGACATGTATGCACACATATTCAAATTCTGGGATGCCATTTACCATTGACTTGTTTTAGATTAACTTTGCTGATGCTTCAGGCTTATCTTCTGTAAAATGAAGAAAATAATGCTGGTCTTACTATTTTGTGGAGTAAATAAATTATAAATTGAGTGTTATTACCTTCTTTCTGTCTTTTGTTTAGTTGTTTTGTTTAGTTCTGTCTACTTGTTATTGATTTTAAAAATTTTATTTTTATTTACCTTGATTTTGCTTGTTTTTATGTAAGATATTCTGTAAATTTATAACTTCTCTATGTTGTAAATTTGGTTCAAATATTTAAAATTCTTTAAATACAGTAATTCAAAATCATCTTTAACCAACATCTAAGTAATTATAAAAATTAAGGAGAAAATTATTAATTCTTGCCAAGTAGGGCAGGTAAGTTCGTAGTCCTTTATTCTTTTGTAACTATTGATATAATTTAAAATTTTATACTCTATCTCTGTTAATTATTAACAATATTGAAAATGTTCTTCAATATTTATAGATATGACTACCATTATATCTATAAAAATTATTCATATTAACCTGATTTATGTGACAAATTTATAGATTATAAATAATTTTTACAGATTATATCTATAAAAATTATTCATATTAACCTGATTCTAAACTGCTTTTGATGTCTACTTGATTATTTGTCTAGCTTGTTCTCTTAAAATGGGCGTAGTGGCTCACGCCTGTAATCTCAGCACTTTGGGAGGCCAAGGCGGGTGGAATAGAGGTCAGAAGGTCAGGACCAACCTAGCCGACATGGTGAAATCCCATGTCTATTAAAAATACAAAAATTAACCAGACGTGGTGGCAGGCAACTGTAGTTCCAGCTTCTAGGGAGGCTATGGCAGGAGAATCCCTTGAATCCAGGAGGTGGAGGTTGCAGTGAGCCGAGATCGCTCCACGACCCTCCAGCCTGGATGACAGAGTGAGACTCTTGTCTCAAAAAAAAAAAAAAAAAGCTGAAATTTTACTTTTGTATGGAATAACATACTTTTTTTCTTTCTCAGAAAGATATGTTTGTAAACATATTTATTTACTTTACATATAGGCTACTAGAGTGAATACAGAAATCTGGGGTTTCAAAATATTTGGTATTTAAAAAAAGAAGCCTGTTTTACATTTCTATTTCTCTTTAATTTAATTTTTTTCAAAGTCTATTTTCTACTTGGATTTTTATAGTTTTAACTTCTTCATTATGTAATCCAATAACTTTGTTTGATATTTCTAGCTGTTGACCTTTTTATGTGTAACTGGCACCCAATAAAAATATTTGATAAGTCATTTCAAGATCCATTTATAAGTCAGAAAATACTTTGCTCATGCAGTTTTATCATTTCTTATGGTATATTTCCTTTGCATACTTCATTAGGATTCACAATTATCCATACACTTAATCTTTTTTCTTTGTGCTTTATATAAAACATTTTCATCTTTGTTATTTTGAGATTTTGTGCTTTTACATATAGTCTGCATTCCAGAAACATTCCTCCTCCTGCTGCAGTAGTTTAAAAAGGAAACACTGTATTTTTCCATTTTCTATTCACTCCTTCTTTTAGGACATCTTCTGAAATATACTAATTAAAGAAACCATACAGTAGTTGTTGATTAATTTTGTTTGATGAAATTTATTTATTTTACGACAGTTTTATGTTTACAGGAAAAGTATAAAGACAGGACAGAAGGTTCTCATATAGCCCATTTCCAATGCCTTCTATGATTAAGAGCTGACATTAGTATCATACATTTGTCATAATTAATGAAACAATATTGATATATTGTTATTCATAAATGCTCATACTTTACGTAGATTACAGTTTTTACTTAATATCTTTTTACTATTCTAGTTATTATTTGAGGTAAGCAATGTATAAGATGGTATACATCTTAGCCCACAGATTTCTTATGAGGATTACATGAGAAAATGTATGCAAAAGCACAGCCCTAATGAGGAACATTGAACAAGTGCTGGCTCTTTCATTGTTCTGAGCAATGGTTGACCAAACGAGAAATTTGTACTCTACAGATTATGCAGGAAAATCTACTTTAGAGCAAAGGGGCTACATAAAAAAATTTTAAATTTTTAATTTTGTCACATTTGTTTTATTTTGTATATTTTATAATTAATACATGAGTATATTGGTATATATACTTATAATGAAATGCATAGAAATAGGGTTCTTGTAATACTTTTATATTGATAAAGATGCCTAATTTTTTGAAAGTGGGGAACTCAATCAATGCCTTCGAAGAAACATACCTGGCATCTTAGACAAAAGAACTAGGTTTACATAACTGTATAAGTATGTTATCATGTTGCTAATAAAGGCATACCTGAGACGGTAATTTATAAAGGAAAGAGAGGTTTAATCGACTCACAGTTCCATATGACTGGGGAGGCCTCACAATCATGGGGAAAGGCAAAGGAGGAGCAAGCAAGAGACTATGTGCAGGGCAACTGCACTTTATAAAACCATCAGATCTGGTGAGACTTTTTTCTGTCACAGAATAGCATGGGAGAAACTCACCCCCATAATTCAATTACCTCCCACTGGGTCCCTCCCATGATATGTGGGGATTATGGAAGCTACTATTTAAGATGAGACTTGGGTGGGGACACAGAGAAACCATATTAATAACTGTTCAAATAATTACTAGGTGTATGACCTTGAACACATTTTTTAATTGTCAAATTTTAGTTTTCAGTTGTATAAGTGGGATGCTACCAACTAAAAGGGGTAATTAAAAGAGAAAATGTTAAGCAAAAAAGATAATTAAAAGAGATTATGCCTGATAATTTTATAATTTCTGTACTTTTGATTGATTTAATAAGTTGTTAGAAAATAATGAAGTCAAGCATAAAAGTATGATCCTCCTGAGTTGCATTTGCCATCGTAATCTATAGTGAGATGAAATCTCGGTGATGTAGATCAATAAAGATAGCCAAGATCATAAAAATACTCTAATTATATAACTCATATTTGTTATTAATAGAAGCTAAGCAAAAGATAATTATCTGATTTAATTACTGAAAATTCAGCAATATATTGCAAAAATATTTTTTAATGTCTACAGGGACTTCTGGTGTTACAAAGAATAGACATCAGAGTTCTTTTTTTGTATTGCACGCATGATATCATAATTTGTAAATTAAAGTCTTAAAATTATGTTTCTTTTTTATATTTTATGTGTTACTCTACATTCCTAAAATATTTTGCGTTTCAAGATTTTCAGTTTTTTGATACTTATAAGGAATCCATATATGCCTATTACCTTTCTGAACATTCTCTTGATCTTAGAAAAATTTAGACCACCTAAAAATTCACCTCACATTACAAAAAACAGGCATTAAGTTGAATTTAAATTTATTATTCATGTTGGTATAAATTTAATTCTATATATTTTCATTATAAACACACATGTAGGAGTGTCTTTCTGTTGGAGTTCAGGGGTTCAGGAGAGCCCTTAGCTCCCCAGAGGAATGTCCTCTTGGTCTCCTGCTCTCTCAAGAGTGAGAGGGGAGACCAGGTGTGCTCGCAAAATAAATACCAGACCCCAAACACTGTTATAGAAAAGTTATTTTATTTAGGTAGAGAAAGAGAAAAAAAGGAGAAGAAGAAATAAAACTTCCACATAAGAGAGAGAGAAAGTGTGTGGAAGGGGATCCAAACATGAAGTCCAAAGGGATGTGGAAGAAGGGGACTTCTTTTAACCTGGGAGGAACCCCCACCTTCTCCAATACCTCTGGCCAATCAAAAGAGTTCCTCAGAACTTCCGCTGAAGTGATTGACTTTCGATTCTTCCCACGCCTGCGAAAATTAAAACAGAGACCATAAAATCTCCTGGATGGAGAGAGATCGGAGTGGGGCATGGCACTGGGAAGTTCTTGCCCTTAAAACTATGCTCCCTTGTGGACCCGGGAAGAGAACACCTTCCCTCATTTCTATAGTATCAATACTGAAAAATAAGATTTATTCATTAAAATATAACTTATGTTACTTATGAGTAGTTATTAATACATTTATGTAAGAAGAGCTTCATAAACACCCATGATGATTAAAGACCTTATCAGTGCTTTTTGCTCTCCAAGTTCCTATGCATTCTATAATAATAGACATTAAAGGAACACTTTTTGGGAGGCAATGTTTTATCCCATGGAATGTTTGGTTTGGTCAGTTATATGGAATATTGAGATTAGTAGGTCAGAAGACTTCTACTTCTGACCTAGGTGGAATACCAGGGACCCAATTTACCCTTCTGCCTGAAACAACTTTTAAAATAGAAAAACAGACAAAATATAAGAAACGATATTTCTCAAGATATTGGCAGTCAGGTCACAAAATCTCCAAGAGATAGGAAACGAACGTGGTTAGCTGCACAACTACTCCAGATTATGGGCTGAGGAAATTTTCAATGCTGCAGCACATGACAGGAAACTCAGGCTGAGCTAGGAGGCCCCCTATAGTTGAAAAGATACAGCTGAGAGTCTGGCAAAGACAAGACAGTTTGAGTTTACAGGTGAGAGTACCAGAGTGAACAGTGTTTTGTAACTAGAAAAGTCCTTAGATCTGTAAAGAGTTCCATTAAAGTATTCAGATGAGTACTGATTAGCAGATGAATGTGTGGAAACTCCCTGAGGCTGAATCACCCAAAGTATGGCAAGTAACAATCAACACAGCTCAAACACAGTCATGGATTTGCCTATTCTCACCAGTGTGATAAACCTCATGACTCGTTGCATTGGATAGAGTCATCACAAAGGCTTTGTTTCAATAGTGGGAATAATTAACCTTAGACTAAATGCTGCATTGATTCTTTGTGACTCGGCATAAAAGAAGACCACACTTTTGCTAAGTAACTTAACGGGCTCCCAAAACAAAACTGTAGTATATATACAATTTTTTTTTTAAATCCCACACCCAAGAAGGTAAAAGTACAATATCTTTTATCTGGTCAACACAACAATAACATACTTTTTCTATTCAAACTTCACTAATAAATCCTTGTCTTTTCCATGTAGGAACAGAAACTCTTTCTAAGAATCCCCTGTTTACAGCAAACACCAAAATGTTGATGGACTTGTCTTTTTGTTGATTTATGTTTTCTACTAGATATTAGCAGAGAGTACTGTGAACATTGTACCTTGGTTAGGTTCCTTTTACTCACATTCTAACATAAGAAATCAGCTACGTGTTATTTATTTAAAAAATGCTCCCAGGAGAAACCCATATGTTCCCATGGAGAAAGCACAGCTTGAAACTGGAAGAAGCCAAGCAAAGGTAAAATTTCAGGCAAAGTTTCAGTCTCAACCTGATTGCACAGGGAAGCTGTGAAGTGTAGATCAGGCCTCAGAATTTGTCCCCAGTTCAGTCAAGAGAGCTGGGCTTTTATAATTCTGCCCCAGTCATTGGCTAAAAGCTCCCCTAGAGGGACATAAATTCCCAGGCACCTGTGGCTCCCACTACTGGTGGGTAAAGGAGCTCTAGTAGTCCAAGGATATTCCTCCAAAACAAGTTGAAAGTGTAGGCGGAAGGACGTAAAGCACTCAGAAGCGGAGGCGTTTTGTTCTGAACACTGTGTCTACTACAAGAGAGTTGTGAGTGTATGCGAATTATATGGAGTGAGCTAAGATTCATTGGGGGTAATGGTGGTGTTTCTTGTCAGTGTTGTTTTACAATCTAGCACAGAAAGCATTCAGTGGTTTTGTTGCCAAGTGTACGCCATCCATTTCCAAGTCTTACTTCAAGAATTTACATTTTTCTGTATTCCTAAGAAGAATGATGAAAGCATAAAAAGAAAAATTTGTATTTTCACATAGATTAGCTAATTTTTCTTTTAGGACAGTAATTAATATACAATGATAAGCCTTTGCAATTTACAAATATTTTCCTATTTATCATATGTGATGGCTGAGTTAATAATTTATTCATATTTTAACAAATTTTACTTACTTTCCATTTAAATAGATGAGAAGTTCAATAACGGAGAACTTTTTTCAAATGGTTATTTTTGGAAGGCTTCCTATAACAAAGATTCAGTTGAAAAAACTTAACCTTTAGATTCTTTAAGGCAACATTATTTAGTTTATGATTCCAGGGTCACTTATATCAAAAATGCTTGGGGAATTGTTAAAACCCTCCATAAATCCTATCCTGGAACTCCTGATTCAAATTTCTGATGGTGACATCTTGAGTATGCCTTTTTACAAAAGATTCCTAGATGCCTACACACACACAAGAATGAGAACCTCTGCTGTAAATGGTAGAGACGTTATATGCAGGTGTTACTTAAAAAAAAAAGGGGGGGAAGCTACTAGAAGAGATTTTCTTAAGGAGATTAAGCAGAAGAAAGTTGAGAGAAAATTTCAGAAGTAAAGCTCTGTTCTACTACTCTTCTTAGGTTTTGTAGTGGCTGCCAGGTGTTCTCCCCACTTTCAGCACTGCTTCTCTTCCAATCCAATTTCAATTTCTGCTGATAGGCCACTCTCCTTAAGGCATAACCCTAATCATGCTTTACTTGTTTTCCAAATAGCCATGCCTAATAAATGAAATCCAAATGCTTGAACATCATCTTTAAGAACCTTCAAATGTGGCTCCAGTATATATATTTTCAGTTTTATCTTTCATAAATTCCTTAAAATCCTCTCAAATTCATCTACTCACACCCAGTAACATAGTTTTTGAATTTTTAAATTCTATTTGCCTATTACCTTACTATATTATCATTCTTTATCTGCCCCAAAGGCCAAGATCCAATGTCATCTTTTGGTAGCTGTAAGTGTCCACTCTAGCTTACGCTCTGTTTTTCCAATAAATTTCTAAGGAATTTTGGATCACATCAGTCATATGCACTTTTATGGTCTTATCTTTCAGTTATTTTGTCTCACATTTATTTCCCCTTTATTTCATGCAAGTTCATCCTCATTAAATTGTGAGCCTATTTATTAAATACATTTGTATTTCTCACAGCTTGAACCTGCCCTTTTATTATGTTTAGCAAATAACTATAATAATAATAATAAAATAATGATTAGATTATAGAACCTACTAAGGATTTCTAAGATTATTTTACTAACAGTTCATTTCTGAAACCAATCCATATAAACATGTAATCTAAGTTAATGCTTCCTGGTTAACAGGAATAGATTCCTTCCAAAGAAAAATTCTTGTGCCCCACTCCACTCTCTTTCAAACTTATTTTCACCTTGAACACTACCTATATTAAAATTGTGGTTTACTACAACTCTGCCCTAAATGCTCTATTTTTACTCCATAAGAAAATTAAAGACTTCAACTGTTCAAGATAATAATCTCAGTCTCCTCATTCAGTGTTGTGTACAATGACACCTTGCCTTTGTCTTGCCAAGACTTGAGTAGTAAAAAAAGACTCAGCATGTAATTTCAGAATAAACCTGAGAATATAAGAACATAAATGATGTATTGATTGGTTAACATTTTTCTCATGAAACAAGCTATTAAATATTTTTATCATCACCATTTCTGGACTCTGTTAAGAACTCTCTTTGGTAGACTACAAATAGGGTGCAGTGTATACCGCTCAGGTGATGGGTGCACCAGAATCTCACAAATCACCACTAAAGAACTTACTCATGTAACCAAATACCACCTGTACCCCAGTGACCTATGGGAAAAAAGGGCTTTTTTTTTTTGGAATAAACAATAAACTTTATATACCTTTGTCTAAAACTTGTAATTTGGTGTAAAAATTATGTAATGTCAATTTTAGAAATATGTACACATTTTGCTGTTCTGATTTTAAGATAAATAGGGCATTAAATTTGGCAGATTAATTTACATTAATCTCATACTAGCTATTTCAATTTTTAGTTACCATACTGTGAATAGCTTTAATAGAATATATGATTCAAGTATTCCTAGCATTTCTTTTTTTACTTAAAAATAGCTACTGTGAAATGTAAAAATGTATTTTAAAAAGCTGCAAACATTCATCAAAGCTAGATTATAGCATATATTTTTGTATGGGCAGAAATCATTTTGTTAGTTTAAAGAAAAAAATGTTTTAGGAAGTAGAAATGTAAAGTTAGGATTATATTTTCAATCTAAATAAATCAGGTACTTATTAGAAATACAGTAAAAGAATAAATAGCATACTTTCAGCTGTGCAATAATATATATGAATCACTGCTACTAGTTCTGAGCATACGCTATGCTATTGATCCAGCTTGGTTTAGAGAATCACCTAAATTTCTAGTTTAAATTTATATACCTCTCCCAGGATGGCCCTAGGAATCTGCAATACTTCTATCACAACAAACTTAACATTACCTCTTTTAGCTTTACGTCCCTGATATGGGGCATTACTGCCAAGGAGTAGATGCTTAATACATAATTAACACATAAATGAATTCATTTCATGACTTAGAAATAAAATCAAATAAATGTGTCATTAAGAAAAAGTGCAAGAAAGTTTTGCCTGTCAATTTTCCCACGTTTAGAAATGTTATAAAAAGCTACTGGAAGCATCTACTAAGGCAAATCTCAGGGCACAGAGATGTATAGAAAGTGGCCTCTGCTCTCCAGTTTTTAATCCAATAGGACAACTAAGACACAATCCATACACAGCTATGGTGCAAGACATCACACATGGTGTCGATATGGGTGTTGGTCCCGCCTGCCTTCCTCCCTCCCTGCCTTCCTTTCTGTCTTTTCTTTTTAAGAGAAACACAATCAATGGAGAAGAAACTTGAAGAAGGAAAATATGACTACTCATTGAGGTAATCAGAGGGTGCTGTTGAAGCATCGAGGTTGCTCCTAGAGGCAAGAGTGGGAAAAGAGTAAGGGTTGGCATCAACATAGCATTGCTGGCAGAATAGGGAACTCACCTTTCTGGAACAGGGGGCAGCACAGATAATGAAAGGAAGCAGAGATGAGACGATTGTGTCCAGAAATCCAACCAGGTTACAGGGACATAAGGAGTTGGTACCTTAGCAGTGAAAGATGGATAACTTGGATGTTATGGAGCAGTGCTGCGTGGTGCCTGTCAGAAGAGCAAGTGAGAGCTTTACCCAGGGAACAGGAAATGTAAACATCCAAGCCCTCTGCCTGTTACAGTGAAGCACAACGGAATATATTTCATGTGTTATTTTAATTAGGGAGATATTTTAATGCTTTGTGAATTAGTGATAAAAAGGAAAATGTACAATTTTGATGCTGCATTGACTTCAAATTTTTATGTGGCACAGAATTGACTTTTAACATAATTTTAGAAAATCTTATGTCTAGGGAAATAATAAAAGGAAATTTGAGCAAGGTAAACTAAGCATCAGCAAAAGCTGGTGTTACAAATGGTCTGAATATTTATGTCTCCTCAGAATTCATTCATTAATTGAAACCTAATGCCCAATGTGCCAGTATAGAAGGTGGGGCCTTCAGGAAGTGATTAGTCTACGAAGGCAGAGACTCCGGAGAGCTAGCTGCAGCCTTTCACTATGTGAGGAAGCCATGAATAGGTGCTATTTATGAACCAGAAAGTGGACCCTCACCAGACACTTGGCACACCTGTTAAGTGCCTTGATCTTGGATCTCCCAGCCTCCAGAACCATGAAAAACAAATTTCTATTGTAAGTTACCCAGTCTAAGGTTGTCATAGCCAGATACACAGATAACTTTTACCTCCTATTTGATCCAAGCAAAGCTTATAGTAGTTTTGAAATGATTTCTTAAAAATAAGCATATCTATTGAAAATAACTATTCTCCTTTATATCACATTTGTTATGTTAATTTTACATAAACACATACCAGTAGTAAGAGGTAATTAAATATGTTCATATTTTACCAACAAATCTACATGTAAATAGTATACATTTAGCATATTGGCTATTAGGTAATGTCTTAGCCTTATGAATAATTTGAAATAAACTCATTTGACATTGCCTGAACATTGTTCATCAATCAGTTTTCTGTGAGATACCATTATTCTGTGAGATAAATTCATGTAATTCACAGAAACTACATTTTCTGTGAGTTACATAAATTTCCTATGCCTTTCAGAATAAACACATATAAATGTTTCTATCATGCTAGGATGATGGAACCCTTAAAAAGTAGATAAAATCATTGCTATAGAGGGCACTACATGATCTACCCAGATTACTGTGGTTCCATCTTCACCTTTCCCATACATTGCCTCATACCTTATAATATTTTACATCCATTAATTTCTAGCTGCTCGTGTGCCCTTTGTTATCACATCCTACTTCCACCTTTTAAGATTTATATTTCCAATTTATCTACCTTTACCACTACCATCAATATTTTCCTGCTCTGTGATCTAAAGCTTAAAGTAGCCTTCTGCTTTACAGGATGACAACTTATAGGGCTTTTTTCTCTTTTGCTCCCATGAAACAATGATGAATTGCTTTAATCACCTTCACTCTTCTCTTTCTTTAAATATCTACAAAACGGATGTTTGCTAGATGTTCAATTCGCAGGCCTCTTCTCAAGCCATAGCTTTCTTGGATGACCATTTATTTCATTTTTGTAATTTCCGTCCACCTCTGTTCTTACAGCCTTTGGTCTTATAGATAGCCGTAGTTCCCTCCTGAGCTCAAATACACATTGTCTCCTCCCTGCCAAGCACCTTTTACAGGTCGCCCTGAGATTCTTCTAATTCAACATGTTCAACATTGAATCAAGTGTCTTTATTTACAACTCCTTCATTCCCTTTCCTACTTCCCCCTCTTCTCTGCCACTATTCTTTCCTCTTTCCTCTTTCTCTATTCCTTCTTTTTCTTTTCCATTTAACCCCACAGATGTTGAATGCTAAGGAATATAATAATAACCTAAACGAAGTTTATGCCCCATGTGCATAACAGTCAGATGGAATAAAATAATTCTCAACAGACCAACGTGTTGGTCTAATAATGAATGAAATAGACATAATATAAATGTCAAAAGATAAGCTTTTGTAATATCAACTTCGATGATGGACTCTATTAACTTGCAGCAGCTTGCGATTCTGACAACACTTTGTTTGGACACCTTTCCAGAAGAACACCTGTAGTGCCTCCCCTCCCCTCTCCCCCACCTCCTCACCTGCAGGTGTTGGGCAAAGGTGTAAATGGAAAATTTGATTCGAGGTTCTCCTTACATGTCCTGCCAAATTATGAAGAACTTATAGTTGGTTCCAAAGCCTCTTAGATTAAAAAAAAAATCAGTCAAAAATATGAAGTTACAGTCGGCAGAAAAATCCATCCATTGTGAACCTTTTCCCCTAAAGCTCCACATTAATGTTAATTAAATCACCAAGCCTTGGTTGTTTATGTGCCACTTTGTGACCCTTCACAGTTGAGGCTTTTGCAGAGCAAAGTTAGACAGAACTGTACTACCACATTTAAAAAAAATTAGTAATTGACACAAATTTTGCAATACTAAAACTTTGAAAGCATGCTGTGAATTCTACCAAACCATTGGCCTGTAAACTTTATTTAAAGATACAGTGCAAATAACTTTACATCTCGAAAGGTAAAGCAGGCCAGTTTTATCCTCATTTGTCAAGGGATTCTTGTTAATTGGAATCTGTGGGCTGTGTTGAGCTTAAAGTGGTTTAAGAACAAAGACCTTTTGGAACAAGCTGGTTGCCTGAGAACTGGAGATCAAGCCTTTCTTCCTCTTTCTTTTCTCATCTTTTGCCATAATGCTGAAACCAAACATTAAATGAAAAGCACATTCACTATTCTTAAATGTGCTTTAAATTAACAACTTTAGATTAGATTTGCAATAAATGCACTTCTAAAGATTTCAACGTTTATGTCCCCTTAAAGCAAGTGGGATTGTCACTGATAGATTAAATTTGTTATCAGTTTGATATCTTGAGGAAGTTGATGTAATAATATAACTCGTGAGGCATTTCATTGACTACTGCTAGAGACTTTCTCACTGGCTATTTTGGGATTTGTTTCATGAAAGGCAAAGATTAAAGAAATTTAGTGTTTATTTTAACTTTAGTTTTCTGATAAGGTAAGATTTTCTGAGCATGAAGGCTTATGAAACATCTTAATGTTGTCTGTCCAAATGTGAGATGTAATGAAAATGTTCAGCCAAGAATTCTGTGGTTTGTCAGTCACCTCCAATACAGTTTACTCTCTTCAGACATTATAGCCATTCTGAAGCTGTTATATATTCTTCCCTTCCCTTCTCCATCTATGTCTGCATCCATAAACAATTTACAGAGCTCTATATGTTTTAAAGTTATAAAAATATCAAAATGAATATACTTTTTTTCAACAGTGTTATTGAAATTTACTCATATTGACATTTAGATTTAGTGTGTTATTCATTCTCCCCCCCTATTTAGTTTCCAATTTACAAATATGCTATCACTTATGTATTTATTTTCAGATTTGTGGGAAATTAGGCTGTTTCTATCCCGTGTAAGCATTGTTATCATGAACAACTTTGTATGTGTCTCCTTATATATCCAAGTAGTGATTCCTGTAAGGTATGTTTTTAGAAGTGAGACTGCAATGCACGTTCACCTTTACTGCTTTACTGCTATTTGATGGGCTATGTTTTTCAGGCCTTCAGGTTCAGAAATATTACCTTTATAGTTCCTGGTTTGTTTGGTTACACTAAATACATTTTTTTTTTGCCCTTTTGCTAACTTTTAATAAAGGTCCATTTTGTTTTCATTACTATTTCTGTCCAAATTTTTGTTTTGTTTTGTATTGTTTGAAGGAGGCCAGTATATGTCTGATAAATTTTTCCATCCCTTTTCTTTCAGTTTTTGTGTTATTATGTTTAAATGTGACATTTATATATAACCAAGTGGATTTTTAAAAATTAAATCAGGGAATTTCTGTCTTTTTAGTGGCCAATTTAACTCACTTCACTTTGTTATGATTACTAACATATTTGGAATTTGGAGTTCCAAATTTGTTTGAAATTAAGTATTCTTACATTGTATCTTCTATATATGATGAGCTTTATTTGCCGCTGCTGAGCCTTTGCTTTTTTTCTATTGAATTCACCAATTTTTTAAATATATTTTTTCCCTTTCTGCTAACTAGAAGGTTATACTGTCTATTTCTACCCCACAATTTGTATAATTCTTGAGCCTACATGATTGAATTAAATCTAAAATATATCAAACATTTCTCCCTCTCTTATGAAGAATACACAGACTTGAGAACAATTTAATCTGACTATACCCCTCTGTGATATTTTCTTCAGGTACCTTAGATCCATGTATTCAAAGTCTTCAGTTAGTTGAAAATTTTATTGATCCATTATTTTCATAATTGCTTCATCTTTGCTTTTTGTGCAACACCTTGACATTCTGTACTTAATTTCCCTTTTTTTCAGGAATTTATGTTTAGTTGTTAAATAACTAAGTTTATATGAGTAGTAATGAGAGAGGAGACCATCTCTCTCTCTCTTGCCTGTCTTCTGTTAGAAAAGACGGGAGGGGAGATAAAATAGCACAAAGTTGAAGTCAGTGGTCTGGCGGCTTGCTGACTCCACCGGCCCAACTGCAGCAGGGCCCAAGGACTAACAAAATAACTACTCTCTCTGCAACTGGTGCCTATGCTATCTGTAAACTTTAAAAATGTTACAAGTGTTCCTCACTGATACACCAAAAGCAATGGCAACAAAAGCCAAAATAGACAAATGGGATCTAATTAACCTTAAGAGCTTCTGCACAGCAAAAAACTAAACAAAATAAAACAAAATAAAACAAAACTATCATTGGGGTGTACAAAACAATACTTCCAAATATTTTAAATAAAATTGGCAATATTTTTAATATGTTTTTCTGATTGGCACTGCTAAAAATATTAATTTTTAAAAACCAGAATAACCCTCTGAAGGTTATCAGTGTTGGCCTTAGAATCACATCATATGGTGAAAAATTAAAAAAAAAAAAAGAACTTTTAGCATGCAGTTGTCCTAGCAAAGTGAAAATGTTATACTAATAGAAAAAATAAAAATAGCCTCTGACTCCTAACATCGGAAATAAGACCAATTAGTAGCAATTATAAGAAGATGACTGAGTATAAAGGTACACCTTCTAAATATTAAAGCTGTTTAACAATACATTGAGTTGCTATACAAACTAGTGGACTTGTCAGACTGAAAGGCATCTAGAAGAAGCGAGAGAGATAACTGTTTGCCTCATAGGAATGAGGAATTTCGGCTTTAAGTGTGGAGTTTCTGTATGATGCTGTTTCAGAACCCTTTAGTTTCAAAGAAAACCTTCTACTAGATTCCAGATATCTTTACACTCTTATTTCTCTTTTCCTTTCTGAAACTACTCATCATATTAATGTGTTTACCCTACTCCCAAATATTTTTCTCATTCTTTCCTTTCTTGGAATACTCTATAAATTGCTACTCTTTAGACATATAATTTCCTTCCTGTTATAAGATACTTTTCCTATTTAACTCAGATCAGCTGAATCATTGCTTTTTATTCTGTAGAACTTTTAAAAAGCATTTAACAAATATTTATATTGCTGCCACTATGGGCAGATGACATTTTAAATTCTCTAGAAGAGTTGGCATGTATCATCCTCATATCAACCGTGAGGTAGGTACTTGTCGGAAGTCCATATTTTATTCCTTGTGTCCTGCTCTTATTTTTAAGTATATTTTTCTGTGGGCTAGGAGGATGTTTGTCATATTTCTCAA
Organism: Cacajao melanocephalus; assembly: GCA_963573385.1. Taxonomy (NCBI): domain Eukaryota; kingdom Metazoa; phylum Chordata; class Mammalia; order Primates; family Pitheciidae; genus Cacajao; species Cacajao melanocephalus. The sequence goes on along the minus strand of CAUYLG010061554.1, from coordinate 1,740 downwards.
ACAGCTTGCATACCCTTTGGTAACACAAAACATACATTTTGCTACTTAAAGATAATCAGCATTATTAAAATCAGAGTCCTGTATCAGGTTTACACTTAATAAATGTTTGTTGAATACATATAGAATTAATAGTGGTCATATTAAGTTAGGACAAAATTTCCTCCTTTTCCTTGAAAACATGATATTTTGAATAACTCTAAAACTTACTGGTCCATTTTCAAAATGTCTTGCCCAGAGGTAGCTTGACATCACTCGTGTAAATCCATAAGGATGAGCAAGCATAAATCCAACTGCCATTTTATACAGCCTGAAAGTTACAGAATTACATGATCATAGAATCACAGGATATGCTCACCATCATTAAAAGATGAATTTAAAAATAGAGCACTTTGTTTTCTACCTAGCGTCCCAGAAGGTAAGAACAGAAGCTCCTCCAGCCCCATGTCCTCGCTGATTGTCATGGTTATCCACAAAGACAAGTGCTCTGTCCGAAGGCACGAAACCCCAACCTTCTCCCCAGTTCCTATTTTTGAAAAATAATATATGCAGTTATGTATTATTTCACAATAGATTTAGAGTAACTTAACTGTGCATCTCTTTCTGCATGGCATCTGAAGATTTATCTCTCTATGTAAATGATTATTTTGTCAGATATTTATATATATATACACATATATATACACACACACACACACATATGTATATGCACACACACACACCATACACAAACATAGTGAGTAATCTACATATACAGCTCATATTTTGTATACATGTGTGTAATACTTGAATTCTTTTCATATTATATATATGAGATTTTTGTTATTAAAAAATTTCCTTATGGAGGTTTCAGCATATTCTAATTTAGAGGCACTCCAGAAGGAACAATATCCATATCACATTATAAAGAATGTCAAACTAGATTAAAATAAGGCCTTAATACTAATTGGTATAATATAAATGTTTTAATATTTTAAATTAAATATAATATATGTGAGTTCTACAGTATAGACATATTGTAAATACTTTACAAATTATGAGATAATTTTAATGATAACAACATGGCTTTAAATGATCATAAGCAAACATCAGTCAAATCCAGTGTATTCATCTCATACTTAGAGGAAAATCCTCAGGGATTGTTTAGGGTTTTTAGGCATACTGTCTTGAGACAGACACTCTAAATACAAAAGATGATTGATTTGGGTTCGGGGCACTGGGACACTTCTCATTAAAAACTGACTCCTTGATAGTTGTCTAAATTAGAAAGTTCCAGAAAATAACTCACACTGGGGTAATATGACTAATAGATCTATGAAATAATTCAGGGGAAAAGTTGTATTTATTTACTTTAAGTACGACATCTTCTCTCCATTCCACTTCCGAATAACTGTGCCGAGTTTTGCACCATACTTGAATTCTGTCACCCGGCCATTTCCAAAGTACTGACTACTTGTAATTGGCTCACCACCCAGATCAATTACCTAGTAGAAATTTAGGAACAATAACAATTTTCATAAGGACTTTAAAGTATTTTAACCAATAATTTAATATTATATACTATTTATTATTAGTTTTGGTCTTGTTTTTTTCTTTTTTTAATTTTTTCTGGCCTCAAGCAATCCTCCTGCCACAGCTCCCCCAAGTGCTGAGATTGCATGCAGGAGCCACCACTCCCAGTCCTATTTGTGAAATGAAATGCTCCAAATGGTTTTCTTAGTACTTATTCTTATTATCTCAACA